>JAJPUD010001627.1:145391-178444 GCA_023553655.1 Myrmecobius fasciatus | reverse complement strand
AAGGAAGGAAGGAAGGAAGGAAGGAAGGAAGGAAGGAAGGAAGGAAGAAAGGAAGGAAGAAGGAAGGAAGGAAGGAACAAAGAAGGAAGGAAGGAAAGAATTGTGTTGTCCAACTAGAATTGGTCAGTTGGGTCCCTGGTGGGGCAGCTACAACTATGCATAGATTGCTGTTGAGGACCCTGAATACCAAGTCATGGAGTTTGGATTTTATTTAGTAGGCAAGAGGAATAATTGAATATTTTTAAGTGTGGGAATAAAATGATCATAGTAGTTCATCAGAAAGTTTAACCTAGCAGCAACATGGATGGGAGGAAGAAGATTTTTTAAGTAAGAAGCCATGTTGGGAGATTACAAATAATCCAGATGAACAGTAATGAAGGCCTGAACAAGAGTAACATTAGAAATGGAAGAGAGAGGAAAGCTGTTCAAGATATAAGAAAACAAGATATAAATCAATTGTAGGCAAGTGGTGAGTTGGATAATATGGAAAACTATAAAGCTGGCTCAAGAAGATGGAACTATTAATATAGAGAAGGTCTAGTTTACTGTGTCTCTGTTGCTACTAGCCTTGAAAAGTGAGTGGTAGCCTCACTTGGGCGGAGTGCATTAACCTCTTCCGACCAGTAAGTTCAAAGTGCCCCATAAGAGGTAATTTATTAAATGGGCCCTAATTTCATGATAATGTACCTCCCAAAAGTCACTTCTCTGTTCTATGATTAGGCATAGGATTGAGAAAAGCTGTCATCCTCTCTATCTATAATGTTATAATGGTGATATAGCAAGTGAGAAGTTAATCCAGTCTATCAACATTGAACAGTTATAAATCTCTTCTAGATAGACATTAATACTTATAAAGATAGAGAGACATCAATTTCTAATACATGATGTATAAACAAAGTGAAGCACTCCTGATTAACAAGCAATCAAATCAGAGAAATCTTGTATTTTATATCTTTCACTAAAAACATCTTAATTTATTTTAAATGTTAACACAGTTTAAAATTTTGTGTTAAGGGTGCTTGTCAAACATATTTTTGTGGACTTCATGTACTTCTTTCCTGTGTTTTCTGGACAAACTTTGTCCATATTTTGAAATTTTTTCAACCGATGATCTACTTTCCTTCCTGCCTGACTGTTTTACATGGAATGCCACTGAGATGTTACTTTCCTTATCAACTTAAGCCAAAAGAGCTGTGTAGCATCTTGCTTAATCATTTGGCATTACTGATTATGAGATGAAAGGTATTTGCTAATTAGCAGGGCCAGCAGAGGGAGTACACGAGTATTATTACGGGGAAAAAAATCAGATTATTTTTTCAATAGCTCTTTAGAATTTTTTTAAATAGCTACTTAAACCATAAAGGACTTTACAGCTAACTCCAAGTAAAGAGCCAAGATTATGACCTAAAATTTAAAAAAAAAAAACTGAGTCTGAATCAAACATAACTCTCTACAAACACAGGCAATATCTCTGTACAGGTTCCCAAACTGGAGCATGAAGGTGAAAGTAATTTGCAATGGAATGAGAGCAGCTAAAAGGGTAAGATACTTTGATCTTCTTAAAGAAAAATCTTTTAAGCAAAGGATAAGAATTAGTTTTCCTTAAGAAAAAGTGATGGAATAAACTATTGCTACTTCTGGGAAATCTGCTTTAATGTCTTACTTTAGGCCCCAAGGGGGAAATTCTGGACAGTTCATTCTAATATCCTATGAACATGACTCTGCCTCAACAGAGAAAATTAACACACATCTATTCAACCTGAGTGAATCAAAATAATGATACTAGAAGGTAGTATATAACTAAATTGACACAGTATTTCCCATGGTAAAGTATAAGCTACTTGAGGGTAAGGACTGTTTTACTTTTGTCTTTTTTATGTCCAGTGACTGATGCAATACTTGGAAGATAGTAAATGCTTAAATGTTTGCTAAGTGATAAAGTGATTGATTGGAAGAGCACTTTCTACCCTAAATAACTTACTTGTCCTATTTGTTCCTGCATCTATCTTGACCACTAAAATTGGCACATTTGCCAATAAAGCTTATGTTCATTTCCAGTTAACAAAATCATACATTGCTTATTATTCTATTTTTTCTAAATAATTTGCCAAGTAGAATTACATTCATGTCTGCCATTCAAGGGTTTATTCTTGTTGAAATGCCTCAGTGTTATCCTTTAATAATAGTATGTGTCCTAAAGTTGACAAATTAAAAAACAGCCATATCATTTACATTGGCCCACAGCTACTCTTGTCCAAAATCACTTTTGAAAAAGCATCAGGAAAACTCAATCAGGATTCATATTCTATAGGCAGATAGTTCATTTTTTAAAACTTTATTTAAAAATGAGTCTAACTTTAAAGCTGGTACAGTTTCTCTAAAAGTTTACAGGGAAAAGAAATCTTCAGCTCTGCTTTCTCCAGTAGATGTCACTTTCTGTACATAGGATATCAGGCTATATAAGATGTACAAATTCCTTAAAAATACAAACCAGCGAGGGGAGGGGAAAAAATTTTTATGCCAGCTGTAGGTAATGATTTCTAATCTATCACTTATATTTTCCATTTTTAAAGCCACAAAAGCAACAGAAACATCAAAATGAATGTTAGTAATTGAAAATACTTAAGCATTTATGTGTATTCTTCACAACAGCCATAAGCATGGTTGTGTTTCTTACAAATACTACATAGACATTTCTAATGTTGTAGCATCCAAGCAGCATTCTCAATCACAATACAAAATTAACTTGCCAAAAAAAAAAGTACAAGTATGAACTACAAAATTATAAGCAATCATTAAAAAGTAAATGCACACTTCTCTGGTGTCTAATTCACTAAAGCTGAGTTCACCTCAACTATTAGTGATTTATGGCTTATTATTACTTCTGGATCCAGTCTGTCTTTGAGATGGTCCTGCTAGTTTAATGCGACTGATTGGGGGTGGGGTGGAGGTGGGGGGTGAAGGAAAGAATCTGCTCCATAAAATCGTGTTTTCTTGAACCACAGAATAGTAGTATTTTTTTAATGGGTAAAAGGTGATGGTAAAAAAAATGGAGAAAGAGAAATAGGAGAAAAAAGAAAGTAAAGGACGAGGAAGGAGAAAAAAATGACAAGCCCTAATAACATATTTTATAGCATCTTCGTGCCCAAGAATGAAAATCACATGATAGAATATTAATGGCTGGAATCAGATTAATTCTCCCTAAAATACTTTCTAAAAGAAAAAAATGCATCTTGCATTTCTAAACATAAACCTCATTATGCTAACCCATTTGTATTCTAACCAAGTTGATTTTTTTTATTTGAGTTGTTTTAATAGATGACTCTGAAATGACAAAGGAGAGCACATTTTTGTTTTCTATTGATCCAATCAAGATTTTGCTTGTAGCTACTATAACTTGAAATAATAGGAAAGGCTACAGAGGCTTTTTAAAATGTTGATGTCTAGGTCACATCTGATTCAGTCGTTGTATTGACAAATGTGATTTGATAATTGCCAAATTAAGCAAAGGGGAAAATTAGTTAAACAGCTACTTTTATTTTTAGATGCTTCTACAATAGCTATGAAGTTTGGTGGCAAATAATGATAGGATGCCAGAGCATATACTCCATAAGGAGACAAATGAGGCTTTTATCAAACAAAATGACTTGGTCATCAAAATAAACAATGTCCAAAATGGTTTCCTTGAGTTTAAAATATTTTGTGCCAATAGCAAATTCAAAAGGCCTGATTCTTATCTGAGAGGAAGAGTTTGTGACCTGTTAACTGGAATGCAATCCTACATTCTTGTGTGCACTTGGTTAAAATGAAGAGATTATAGGGGTTTGGGTAATAAAGAGATTTAGAGGCTTTCTCCTTTAGGCTACTAGCTCAATTCTGTTTTAGGCTGAAAAGATTTAAAATCACTACTATGTCATCTGCTTCAGAGTAGTCAATTTTGAATGGTCTGAGTTTGGCTCTACTTCAAAACCCGTTTTATTTGTTACTATTCCCAGCAAATATTACTTCTAAAAAGAAGAACTGAACATGGACATAGGAGGCAATCCAGATGATGAGATGGAATGTATATGGACAAATATAGATAGTCCAACAAGTATAGATTGTTAATATTATTCACCATCATCATAATCCTCATATATAACATCCTATTGCCTGTCTCTTTCCTTTGCATAGACCTGCAATGGATTTCCAACTGACCGTCACCTCTAAGAATCCCTAACTTCATTCAACATTTAGTTCTAACACTGCCTTCTAAATGAAGGGTTCACTGATAGAACTAATAACTACCTCTCCTACCCTGAAAAATTGCATGTATACATATATGTGTGTGCATATACATACATAAACATACATACACATATTACACATATATATTCATACATGTGTGTATGACGTGTTTATTTCACACATGTTTCATGTGTAAATATTATCTCCGCTGACGTAACATAAGCTTCTTTCAAGCAAAGACATTTTCCTTTTTGTCTTTGTACCCTTCTGCCATACAGAAGGCATTTACTAAATGTTTATTATTTGAGCATCAGTGAAAATTGTTGAATCCTAGAATTAATTTCAAAGAAAACATTTATTTCCTTATTCTTTTAGAAACAAGACAGATTCTCATATTCATACACTCTTCATCTAGGCAGAATGGTTCATTTTATGTTCTTCACACTCAATGTTCCTTCTCTTATCTGCTGCATTTTTCATATGGTATTCCTTCATGCTTTGAATGCATTTCCCTCATACTTCCATCTTTTAAAATCTGCTGTTTCCCTAAAAACTCAATCCAAGACATCCTACATGGGGTCTTTCCTAATTCCTAGTTTCTAGTACCTCCTATCCCCAAAATTACCTTGTGTTTTATTTTATATACACTTATGCAATCACATATTATCTCCCTTTATAGAATATAAATTCCTTGAACATAGGATAGTTGTGTTGTGGTGGTGATGATGGTGGTGGTGGTGGTTGCTGCTGTGGTTGTTTTTGTTCCATCACATACCACTCTTTGTGACCCCATGAATCATCCCTTTTATCCTCCACTATCCTTCTGTTCTCAGAGTTCTAAGTCTATCCGAGATCACATTTATTATTTCCATGTGAACATAGGGAATTTATCATTTTTTTTAATTCCCCAGAACTTAATACGATACCTGACACACAGTAGAAAATGAATAAATACTTACCAATTGACTGACAGTTTTATTGATTAGTAGTCAATTCTAATATGGAGGAAACTATTCAAATTTTATTTTCCTTCATTGTAAGATGAATTTCAGTTTTGCCCCCAATTGACTTCTATCTCTGCATTTCACATCACCTTACAGCTCCTAGTCTAATTGACCTTCTAAACTTGCTTCCAGACCTCTTATTTAATCCATGCAGTTTAATGAGGTTAATTTTATATTTTAACTTTTTTGGACAAACTTACCTAGGGTGACATTTATGATTCTCTTAAAGACTGTTTGGTAAAGATGAATACATTATGGAAAATTGGGGTGTTCTGAACTCACATATGCCATCAATATGTGTTATCGAATTCTGCCTCAAAGTCATAAAGAAATATTCTAGGCCTGAGCTCAAAAATAGAAAAATAGGACATCTGAGGCATAAGTTGATAGAAATATGCCTGTGAACACTGAAGGATTGATTACCTAATGGCAAGTGAGACAAATGTGACAACAGATTCAGGAATAAAATTGCCACCTCCATAAAAAAAAACACAAATAATACTAATGATAAATTTATAAATATGATTTAAACTAAATTTAAAGGCATCAAGAATGTTTCAAATTAACTGGAAACTCAATAGATGCCCTTCAATTGGAGAATGGCTGAAAAAACTATGGTATATGAATATTATGGAATATTATTGTTCTGTAAGAAATGACCAGCAGGATGACTTCAGAGAGGCCTGGAGAGACTTCCATGAACTGATGCTGAGTGAAATGAGCAGAACCAGGAGATCATTATACACAGCAACAACAATACTATATGATGATCAATCCTGATGGACATGGCTCCCTTCAACAATGAAATGTTTCAAACCACTTCCAATTGTTCACTGAAGAAAGCCATATACACCCAGAGAGAGGGATGTGAAATGTGGACCACAACATAACATTCTCATGCTCTCTATTGATGTTTGCTTGCATTATGTTTCCTTTCTCTGATTTTTCTTTTTTGTAGATACAATTTTTCTTGCACAACAATGATAAGTTTGGAAATATGTATACATATATTCGATTTTCCAAGTATTTTAACATAATTAACATGTAGTGGATATCCTGCCATCTAGGGGAGGGGTGGGGAGTTGAGGGGAAAAATTTGTAACAGAAAACTGTGTAAGAGTTAATGTTGAAGAATTACCCACACATATGTTATGCAAATAAAATAAAATTTTCAAAAAAAAAAAAAAGAAAAAAAATTTTAAAAAAAGAATGTTTCAAATTAATATTAGCATTTTGAACATTTGTATAATAAACCCTGTCACAATATTACATACATACAATCATCTAATATTTTCAGGAAATATTTCAGATCCTTAAGCTTCAGTTGATATGGTCCAAAGAACAAACTATTAAATTTATTTCAGCTATTTACAATATCTTGGATATCAATAGTTCAAGTACTATTTTTAGAAATGATTTGTTGACAAGATAACTCCATATTTGTTTCAATGTCACTCATCAGCAACTATGTAAAAATTCTGAAATTTTTTTTGAAATTTATTTAATTTTGTTAGAGTTTAAATTCTGAAGAGTCTCTCTCCTTTTCTCCCCTACATCCCTGCCTTACACTAGAGAAGACCACTATTTAACACAGATTTGTAAATATATGTAAAACCATACTTTGCATACTTCTTTTTATCAATTATTTCTCTAGAGGTGAATAGTATCTTCCTTCATAGGTTCTTTGTAGTTGATTTGAGTATTTATAATAATCAGAATAATTTGGTTGTTTACAATATTGCTGGTTTTATATACAACATTCTTTTGGTTCTACTCATTCCACTTTTCATTATTTCATGCAAGTCTTCTCATGTTTTTTTTTCTAAAACCAACTTAGTCATTGTGATTTCTTATAGCACAGTAATATTCTATCACAATAACATACTTCAAGTTATTTAACCATTCCCTAATTGATAGGCATCCTTTCAATTTTCAGTTCTTTGTCACCACAAAGAGTTGTTTGAATATCCTTCCATCTTCTTCATTTAAAAAGAGACCAGACTCATTCCTATTTTAATCCTTCCATTCTTCACTAAAATTATTTTAGAGGATCTGGGGAAAGAATTTCTGGATCTATGATTTATTAATATAAGTGAGGTAAAATTGTTACTAAACAAAGTAAGAGATTAGAATTTTAGATCATCAAGGGACAATTGAGACTATCTGATTTAACTTCATCTTACAGAAAAGAAATCTGACTCACATATATCCTTGAAGTTTGTTTATACATTATTACTTTTACTCATTTTATTATCCAGTCAAACTGGCCTTCTTGCTATTCCTTGAACATAACATTCCTCATTCTGTCTTCATACCCTGGCATGAAGAGCTCAATTTGGAGTAAAAAAAGAACTGGGTAATATATTTGTTGGCAGAATTGTAAATTGAGCCACCTATTTTATAGGATAATTTGGAATTGTATCCAAAGACTTAAAAAAGTGTGTACACTTTAGTGCAAGATTATCATTATTAGGTCTCTTTCCAAAGATGATCAAGGGAAAAGGAAAAGAATCTATATCTCCTGAAATATTTATAGAGCTCTTTTTGTTGTGACAAAGAAGTTGAAGGCTTGCTTATCAATTAGGGAAGGAAGATGCTATCAATTTTCTAAGAAAAAAGAACTGATACATAGAAGTATGCATAATATGATTTTCTTCTATTTAAAAATCTGTGTCAAATGGTGATCTTCTCTAGAGTGAGGTGGAGTGGGGAAGGAGAGAGGAAGGTAGGGAAAAAAAAAAAGAAAAGAACTGGGTTCAAATTTTGTCTCTGATATATATCAGCTGTGTGATCAAAGTTCACTTAACATCATTGAATTGTATCTACATCTGTCAAATCCAGATAATAGTACCTTGTATGGAAAGCCACACAAGAATGTTGTGAAAATCAAGTAATATAAGGCACATAACATATTTTGTCAACTTTAATATATTCTATCCTCAATTGTTATTAACAGAACTAATTTAGGAAGAGAAAAAAAGATTCAGGAAAGAAGGATTCATCCAGAATTACTGATATAGGAGAAATCCTGCCAGCAGAAGACATTAAGTCAAATGCTATGAATAAAATATTTAAAAGAAAGACTCTTCAATTTGGAATTATGCCCAAAAGATTATATAAAAATGTGCATACCTTTTGATCCAGCAGCCTCACTGTAGGGTCTATATCTCATTGAGATCATAAAAGAATGTAAAGGACCCACATGTATAAAAATGTTTAGAGCAACTCTTTTTGTAATGTCAAGGAACTGGAAATTGAGTGGATGCCCATCAGTTGGATAATGGCTGAATCAGTTATGGTATACATATGGTATATGAATGTAATGCAATATTATTGTTCTATAAGAAATGATGAGCAGGCTAATTTCAGAAGAGCCTGGAATAGACACAGTGAAATGAGCAGAAGGACATTGTACACAGTAACAAGATGAAGTGATGATCAACTGTGATGGACCTGAGTTTTCTCAGCAATGTGGTGATTCAAGACAGTTCCAATAGACTTGGGATGGAAAATGCCATCCACATCCAGAGAGAGAATTATGGAGACTGAATGTGGGCTGAAACATATTATTTTCACCTTTTTTGTTGTTATTTGCTTTTCCTTTCTTGTGTTTTTTTCTCTTTTTTTCTGATTTTTCTTTCACAACAGGACAAATATTGATATGTTTTAAATGATAGGTACATATGTACAATGTACATATGTATAACCTATATCAGATTACTTGCTGTTTTAGGGAGAGGGGAAGTAAGGGAGAGAGGGAGAAAATATTTGGAACACAAAATCTTAGAAAAAATGAAAGTTGAAAATTATCTTTACATGTAATTGGAAAATAAAATTCTATTTAGAAAAAAGGAAAGAAAAAGAAAACTTCTCATTGTGTCTGTTTTCTTATCTGTAAAAGTGAATAATACATATTAGATGACTTGTAAGATCCTTCCTTGAGTGTTCTAAGACTCCTTGAATGAAACATTTTAACATGTTATGGAAATAAATAACCTAAGAAAGGCATAACAAAAGATCTTGAAAAAAATTTTTTTAAAAAAGTTAATTGCTTTGGGAGGAGTGGTTGATAGGAAAATTCTTACTGGGTATACCACAGAAAAAGCCATCTGTAGCCATCAGATTACTTGATCAGAACCAGTAGAGCAAGTCACAAGGCAGATTTTGCATAGTAAAGGCCATAAAAATTCTGGAGCCATTTGTTTTGGAAAGGAACTTCTTAGGATACACAGGAGTATAAAATAGGGAAGTAGAGAGAGAGGAAATAGAGTAGCATAGTGGATATATTCTGGTTTAAAAGTTAGAGACCTGAGTTCATAGTTTGTTTCTGACTCATACCATCTGTGTGACCATGAGCAGTTTTCTTACTTTCATAATGCCCTGGGGATATCTCTAAGGCTCCTTTACAGTGTTGTTTGACCTGCATGGGGGAGACTTTCAATGTTGGGAGAACTTTATCCTGTTGAAATCACAAATCTGATACAAAATAAATGAATAAATAAACTATTAGCTTTTTATAGCCTAATACACAGAATTGGAGAGAAAGCACAATTATCTTCTTTCAAACATCTCACATCTGGATTTCTCACTTTCAAATGTGACACAGGCTAATTGTTGACTTCATTCATCAGGGTGATGGTTTTAAAACCCAGCCCAGCAGAAAGATATAGATTAATTTTCTGAAAGGACTGAAAATCCCTCAGCCGCTTCCAAAATTAGTGCTATTGTTTGGTTTTGGCGTCAACATGATTTCCACGGTGACGTCACTTGCTTCATCAATCATTCTGCACGACTGGCAAAAATACAATGAAGAAGCTCACAGAGCATGGTGGCTGAAAGCCCTCATTTATAACTTGCAGATAAGTCACCCAAATGTGCACATCTAAGAAAAAGTAATTGGAACCATTTCTGCTCTAAGTGAAGTACCTGGACCAGTTGGCAATTTGTTTAGGGTCAGCAGTATTTTAAGTTCCTCCATTTAAAATGTTAAACAACATTTTTTTAAAATGCCACTTAGATGAAAGAACCAATATATAATTAATAACCAGTGATTTGTTGGGGGGGATGACAAGATACTTTGATTTAAATAGTTGTGCTACCCATCTTTTACAGCTCTGTTCTCTTCCAGTCTTACTGTAGCAATTTATTCTTACACCTGTAATTCATCTGATTCCAGCTCCCTCAGAAGAAATTCAAAGAAAAAGTGCTTGTGATCCAATGGAAATATTTTACAGTAATTCTCTGATTAGAAGTTTAGTCATCTCCAAAAGTCACAGACATTTGGAGATTATTTTCATCTTACAAAGTGACTGTATAGGAATCATTGAATATTGACTTTTTCTAGCATAGCAAGCAAGGCCAATTCAAAGATGGGACAGTAAAAATGAGACAAGCTCTATCTTTGGTGGGGAGAAACCAGACTGCTCATTTTCTCCCCAGAAAGCCTCCAAATGCATGCTGAATTGCAGAAATCTAAAAAAGGAGGATTTATGTGTCTTCCTTTTTCATCAGATATACTATATTTTTTCTCCTAACTTACAAAAATTGTAACTACGATTTACAAGTATATGCACAATCAAATTGCTATTGATTTAATGATGCGTTTCTTTGATGTCCCTTGCCTTAACCTCATTTATAAAGCTGCTTTACATTATTCCAAACTGTCAATGATTTGTGACTTATGAATATTCAAATCTAATTTGCACTTACCTTTTTATATGTGTGCTTACTTGCAACGTCTCTATATTTACCCTTTTGTTTTGTATTTATTTATAGATTGTTTTATTAAAATACTGTAGATGTAAAAGCATACTGAAACTGCTTTAACATAGGTTCCTTATGATCTTAGAAATCCATATGATCTTAGAGCATAGCCTCAATGCAAGAAAATGTGATCATTTTAGCTAATGCTTTCTCAGTAACAAAACAAGGATCTTCCTCTCACCAGTTTGTTTGGTTTTTTTTTTGGGGGGGGCAGATAGAGGTGATTTTTAGAACTCACACAGCATAATAGGTTGTGTCATATTTGGTTGAATGTCATCTGTGGGTGGTGGTGGAGTGGGGGGGGAGTCAATCATTTTTACCCTATCTTGATGAGGGGAATGGATTGTTTTTAGTAAAAAAAAAAAAAAGTTCTTCCAAACCTGAATCTCTCATGTCAGTGTGGATCAACTTTTACACTTAATGGTGTGGAATGCAAAAAATGAAACCTAATTCTCTCAAGCACTAAAAAACAAAACAAAACAAAAACCACTTTAGATGTTTTTTCAGATGATAATGGTTACATAAGATACCCAGAATAGTATGAATTACAGACATGTCACCAGGGACTGAAGCCTGAATACAGCAGATCAAGGAGGTACGTACGTTTGGAGAAGGGTAGATACCTGCTTATGAAATCTGTTTAGGAACAAACAGAAAGTGGCTTCAAAAAATAAAGAAAAGAAATCTTGTCAATGATTTCTGGATCCAAATGGCAATTTAAAACAATAATATGTGATGATAATAATAAAGAAAAGAATGAATAAAAACTCAGGAAGGGAGAAAGAAAGGAAGAAGGAAATGAAAGAAGGAAGAAAGGAAAGAAGGAAGGAAGGAAAGAAAGAAGGAAGGAAGGAAGGAAGGAAGGAAGGAAGGAAGGAAGGAAGGAAAGAGGGAAGGAAGGAAGGAATGGTATATAATAGGAAGGAAGTATATAATAACATTTTCTATGTAACAGTAGCCTTTAAGTTCCTTTCATTTGCATCACAAACAACATCCAGTGGGTCTTCATCAGCTCTGTAGCTGTCAGAGGTCATCCCATCTGTTTTCACACTAGCAAAGGAAGATTCATATAGAGAATAAGGTTCTGTTCCTCAGTTGGTAATTGGTCTTTGTTTATCTTAATCTAGTCATGAGTCTATGGCAGGTAAAAATTTCCACCAAATAATTTCTTGCTAATTTTCCATCTTCCCTCAAGAAAAAGAATCTCTTCCTGATAATCATTGCTTACTTTAAACCTATTAATATTGCTAATGGGATTATTTTAATTGCTAACTTATTAATTATCATTGAAAGATTCCCCCAAAGCTTTTAAGTGGGTTATATTTATTCACATTGAATCAAAATATTTTAGAATTACCATGAAAAGTTTTGACTTTATGAATCCCCTTAAAGGGAACCCTGCAGATCCCCAGACCACATTTTGAAGACTACTGATGAAAATAAATTCCCTACATATGAAAAGAAGGGAAGCACATGACTCTTGAGCCGTTGAATCATTCCTCGGCTCAAATAAGATGTAAAGGGTAGAATACGGATTTGTGTTACAGAGTTGGAAAAGTAGTAGAATTTGGTAAAGAGAAGAAAAAAGCAAAGAGCCAATTCATATTTGGAGCTTAGCAAAAAATATGAACTTCTTTCGGCTGAGGAGAGAAATAGAAGTTCTGGGTGAAATTTTTTTTCTTCTAAGACACTGTCTTCAAAGTAGGACCTTGACCTGATTGCAAAAGAGACATAGTTTAACTGCAAAGGATGTGTGGTCAATGAAGGATGTGAAGATGAGTCACATCTTAGCCTTCCCATGCCAGATAATTTTGGAGTTTGTCTTCAATATAGCCATATCTTTTGTTGCATTATTGTCCCACTCTTCTCTCTCCCTCTGTAGTGCAGTCTTAATCTAATTATGATCAAGGATCCAAAGCAACACTTATGCAGATAGCACTGGGAAAATTCCCCATTCCCAGCATCCCCAGATCATCTGATGGCTTCAGCAGCCACTTCTCAAAGAATGACTTCCATATTTGTTGGAAATGATTGGTAAATAACAATCTTACTCTCCAACTTCCCTTGCCAACACCACTCCTTTTTTATTATTAGTTTTGAGTCAAGAAGCATTGATGAATTTTTATTTTTCAGTCACTACTACCAATTTATTTCCTTAAAAATCCATCCTTCTTCTAAATTTTTCTATTTCTTCTTTTTTATGTGTTTGTTTTGGTTTTGGAAGCAATCAAAATGAAATGACTTGCCCCAGGTCACATAGCTAGTTAAGTGTCTGAGGTCACATTTGAACTCAGATCCCCCTGGCTTTATGGCCAGCCTTCCATCCACTATGCTGTCTAGCTCCCCCTAAACTTCTCTATTACTTCTAAGAGCACTATCATCCTTCTGATTATGTAGCTTAATAACTTCCATGTCATCTTCACCTCCCTACTTCTCTCACATCCCAATATTGAATCTATTGCACATTTTCTTTAAGCTCTTCAATATTTTTCACGTTGGTAACCTTTTGTCTATTCATACAGCTACCAACCTAGAACTAGGGTAATAATCTGGAAATCAGTCTCTTTGATTCAAATCTCTCCTTTTTCCAATCTAGTCCCATTGTCACAACCGCCAATATGATTTTCCTAAAGTATAGGTCTGATGATATCACTTCTCTATTTAATAAACTCTTGGGGCTTCCTACTCATTCTAGTACCATATATTATGCAGAAAGAGAATGGAGGCAGTATTGGAGGGAAAGGGTATGTGTTAATATGCTGGAGACAAATTTCACAACTTGTGTTTTATCTTATCCTTTTTCAATTACTTTTTTGTATGAGTTTCATGATGTGCATCATTCATGCAATAGTACATTCTATAACTTCTAAATAAAGCAAATATACACTTGGGTAGATACTCAAGAATGTTTTACTAATGAGAATGACAATCAAAAAAAATGGAGATCACTTCTCTAAAACATTATGATATGGCTTCACAAGTGTCATCATTTGATAAACCATAAGAGTAAGGGTCTAAGGAGAAAAAGACAAGTAGCAGTGGTTAATTGTTTCTTTTTTAGATTTATGGAGAGAATTATTTGTCTCCTTTATCTTAACAATAGAGGTCTGCTTTGTTCTCCAAGGATATAATGTACAAACTCTCAACAATAGTCAAATTTCATAACTATTGCCTACTTTTATGGATTAACTTGGGCACAAATAATACCTTCTGCCAGAAAAAAAATTAACAAACATTCCTAAAGATTTTGAAGACTTGATTAAGAAACTCATTATCTTAAGGTCTCATCTCTAAAATATATAGAGAATTGTCTCATATTTATAAGAATTCAAGCCATTCTCCAATTGATAAATGGTCAAAGGATATGAACAGACACTTTTCAGATGATGAAATTAAAACTATTTGTAGTCATATGAAAAGGTGCTCCTCACTATTGATCAGAGAAATGCAAATTAAGATAACTCTGAGGTACCACTACACACCTGTCAGATTGGCTAAAATGACAGGAAAAGATAATGACGAATGTTGGAGGGGATGTGGGAAGGCTGGGACACTGATACATTGTTGGTGGAAATGTGAACAGATCCAACCATTCTGGAGAGCAATTAGGAACTATGCTCAAAAAGTTATCAAACTGTGCATACCCTTTGACCCAGCAGCATTTCTATTGGGCTTATATCCCAAAGAAATCATAAAGGAAGGAAAGGGCCCCACATGTGCAAGAATGTTTGTGGCAGCCCTTTTTGTAGTGGCTAGAAACTGTAAACTGAATGGATGCCCATCAATTGGAGAATGGCTGAACAAATTATGGTATATGAATGTTATGGAATATTATTGTTCTGTGACAAACGACCAGCAGGATGATTTCAAAGAGGCTTGGAGAGTCTTGCATAAACTGATGCTGAGTGAAATGAGCAGAACCAGGAGATCATTATACACGGCAACAACAATACTATATGATGATCAATTCTGATGGACATAGCTCTCTTCAACAATGAAATGTTTCAAACCTGTTCCAATTGTTCAGTGAAGAAAGCCATATACACCCAGGGAGAGGGATGTGAAATGTGGACCACAACATAACATTTTCATGCTCTCTATTGATGTTTGCTTGCATTGTGTTTCCTTTCTCTCATTTTTCTTTCTTGTAGATACAATTTTTCTTGCACAAAAATGATAAGTGTGGAAATATGTATACATATATTCGATTTGCCAAGTATTTTAACATAATTAACATGTAGTAGGTATCCTGCCATCTAGAGGAGGGGTGGGGAGTAGAGGGGGAAAAAATTGTAACAGAAAGCTTTGTAAGGGTTAATGTTGAAGAATTACCCATACATATGTTTTGCAAATAAAAAGTTTTAATTAAAAAAAAGAATTTGGTACATAGAAGATATTCCTGTCTAATAAACAAGATTAAAAAGAAAAAAGAAAAAAGAAAAAGAAACTCATTATCTTATGGTTAAGGGTGTTATTTTTATCATTGTACCAATGAACCCAAACTTTTCAGAAAAGAAGGATAAATTAGTGAAGTAGGTTTAGATCTCAATTAATAAAACATAATCTGAGAACAGATTTTAGATTTCTGGGTTTCAGTCTAAAGTTTTGCAAGACTAGACTCTTGGCTAAGGTTCTGGTATACTTTCCTAGTTCCCGACCCAATTCTCTCTCTCATTTCTCTCTTTCTCCAAAAAAAAGGTTATTTGTATACATTTTCTATTTCCTCATGTTTAGATTTTGTGCCATATCACCTACCCCACTCTCATAGGATATTAACTCCATGAGGAAAGGGACTATTTTGTTTTACCTTCTATATTTTGGAATAAATATAAATAATTTCCTTCAATTCCCATGCTACTTTCTTAATACACACTATGGAGTCCCCCAAGCAAGTGCTATGGGGAACATATCCTATTGATCATTGGATAGGGAATTTTCTTGGATATCAGAGGTTGTCTAATATAACCTCTTCAATTTTTAGTTAAAGAAACTGTAATTTAGAGAGATTGATATTTGTTCAAGATAATAGAGGGAGAAAGTAAATGTTTTTACAGGCGATTCACAGTTGTAATTTGACTAGACTTCTGCTGAGGTCCTTTTCCATTCTTTTTCTATGATTCCAAAGTCATTTATCTTTCAATTATACTACCCTGACTTAAAAGAAACTGAGGCAACCCCTTCAAGGTAAACCTGAAGTAAAGAGGCTTTTTTCATTCCAGGAGATTAGAATTCCATTAGTACAATCTTTTTATGGATCCATGTATTCTAGCAATGAATTGGAGAATTGTTATTAAATGCCTCAAATATACTAAACACATCTCCTTTCCCCTCATAGAACTTGAATTTGTAAATGCTTCATCATCTATATAAATCACACACTTATTCCAAAAAACAAAACTATACAAAACATTTTTTAAAAGATTTTTTTTGGGGGGGCAGCTAGGTGGCACAGTGGATAGAGCACCAGCCCTGAAGTCAGGAGGACCTGAGTTCAAATCTGGTCTCAGACACGTAACAGCTGTGTGACCCTGGGCAAGTCACTTAACCCCAATTGCCTCAGCAAAAAAAAAAAAAAAAAAAAAAAAAAAAAAAAAAAGATTTTTTTTGCTCTAGAAAGTTTTAAGCTACTAGTTCCAGTTCTCTTTCAATAAACAATAGTTCTTAACTCCAGTTTCTCTATCTATAAAATAGGAAAAACGAACCTTTAACTTGAGCTTTAGAGACCAAGTCTCACAATTTCCATTGATAGCTTAAAAAGTAAAAATTGAATTTCTCTAAATACCCCATCAGGACTCTCTCTCACCAGCCCAAGTTGTCCACAATTTGCTGTAGATAAAAACTCATGGCATTTCTGATAGGGTACCTCTCTTTTGAGTCAGCACAGAGAAGAAGCCAACAAACTCTTAACAATCAACAATATATAAACTCCTCAGCTAAAAGTTGGCTTACAAATCATTTGGTCTAATCTCTTCATTTTTGTGAAAGGAAAATGTTTCCCAGAAGTAGCAGACTGCATTGATGGGATTCTTTGTAGTTTAGATATCAAGCACTTCATTTTGAATACTTTATTTGATCCTCACAACAACTCTATGAAAGAGGTAATAACATGTACTGTATCTTTTAAGCAAATCAATGGTGTCTTAAAGTGGACTCCAATTCAGATCTTTGGTAATCAAATATACTGCTGATACCAGGATACCATGATGTCTCTTCTAAGATATGGAGCTTTGAAAACATGTAGAAAACAAAATGAAATGCTCAAACTCTGATAGAACCCTTTAGTGTTTATATTATTTTTCATGAAAAATTGAATTTCTCTTACATTAATTTTATGATTCTTGCATTTTTTAAATTAATTTTGTACTTAAAGGAAAAAAAGAAAAAATATTTCCATGTACACAGGCACTGCACAATATAAAGAGGATTCAATATAAAACCATGAATTTCCATTTCACACTGTTGACTTAAAAAACAAACTAGGTGACAAATATTACGCATTGTTTTCAAAGCTACCCTACTTTTCTGTGCTTCCATTTGAATTTTCTTTTGCTGTCTACTGAGAAATTTTTCCCCCTTCCTCCCCAACCACTCTAGAGAAGGCTACCATTAGATACATATGCATATGTAAAATAATATAAGTTATATATACTTACTTATTAATTCTTTTTCTGGAAATAGATAGCATCTTCCTTTATAGATCCTTTGTAGTTGATTTGAGTATTTATGATACTCAAAATGATTGTTCAAAGTTGTTCTTAAAACAATATTGCTGTTACTGTGTATAACATTCTTTAGTTTCTTCTCATTTCACTCTTCATTGTTTTATGCAAGTCTTTCCATTTTTTTCTAACACCAACTTGCTCATCATTTCTTATAGAATAGTAGTATTCTATCACAAGCATTTATCTCAACTTGTCTAGTCATTCCCCAATTTATTCTCCTCAATTTCCAGTTTTTTGCCACCACAAAGAGAGGTGCTATAAATATTTTATAACATACCATTTTCATTTTCTTTTTTCCTTGATCATCTTGAAAAAACAGATTTAATAGTGGTTTTCCTGGGTCCAAGAATATATATATATATATGTGTGTGTGTGTGTGTGTGTGTGTGTGTATGTATGTGTGTATATATATATACATATACGTATGTATATATATATATATATATATATATATAATTTTTAACTCTTTGGGCATACTGCTAGACTGCTCTCCAAAATGGTTGGATCAGTTCACAGTTCCACCAACAGTGAATTAGTATCCCAATTTTTTCCACATCCCCCCATCATAACTTCATATCTCTTAAGAAAACTTTTGGTTTTAGTTTTGCATAAGTTAAACATCTGAGAATTACTCCTATAATATCAAAAAGAAAGTTAATGAGTAATATTATAAACAAAGTAATCTTTCTATAACTTTCTTGTCCCTTTATTGAAATGTAATCAGGATGATTCTTTGTCTAAAGAAACAGGTTTAAATACCGTGTTCTGAGCATCCTAGAGTTAAACTGAAATACCTGATAATAAGCATTCATCTTAATACAATTTTTAATCTGCTTTGTGGACTTTTGATTGTCAGATTTTTTAAATTGATAAATCATTATTGCTGATCTTTAATTTTTCAGATGAATTTAGCTCCATCACCACAAGACTAGAGGGCTTATTAAGCAAACTAAAATCTGTTTTCAGAAAATTAACAAAATCTAAAATGACAATTCTAGAAAAAAATTGAAAATATTTCCAAAAAGTATTCAACAAAGTGTTCTTTTATGCACTCACTAAATATGAATTAATTCAACAATTCTTTATTGAACATCTGCTTATGTGCAATGTATTTTTTCTTTTTTTTTTTAAGACATGGATCATGTCCTAAAGAAACTTCAAATTTTAACTCCTCCACTTTCTCATAGCACATGGCTCTTCTCATATTATCAAATTATATTTTGTATTACAGCTATTTGTATAGTCTTATCTCTAATGTAAATCATTGCCACAAGGAAGAGACCAAAAGAGCCTAGAAACCACCTCAGCCAGCAAATATTCTTCTTGCCAGGTAGAGAGATGTGGCAGCCAAAGGCAACACCAGTTTATAACATAAACTCATTTGTGAAATCATAAGAAGGAGGGTGGTTGAAGATTATGAGCTGTATTGACTCATAAAACAGTGAGAAGCCCTGGAAGGAAAAACAAATTTATAGGAAGCTTGGCAAGAGACTCAACTAAATAAAACCATCCTAAGGGTATTTAAGGATGAAAGTAAAAGGAAGAAAACAAATATCCCCCCAAAACACACACACACACTCACACACACACACACACACACACACACACATACATACACACAAGATTGGTAAGGATGGATATAGCAAATGCTTTTATCTATTAATGAAAGTAGAGCCACCTCATTTGAATCCTAACAACATAGTTGTTAATATGCTTTATGAGAAAGTAGAAATGTCCCTAGAGAAAATGGAGATGAAAAGAAAGATAAAATAAATAGACTATATTAAGTATATAAATAGGAAGTCTGTGAGGGAGTTAACATAGCTTGGAGGGGATTGAGGGATCAACTGTCAAAGTATCTGAAAATGGGAAGGATATGAAATGCTTAGGAAAAATCTAGGTCTTTACCATTACCGAAAAGGGGAAAACCAAGAAAATATCAATAACTACCAAATCATGTTCCTCTTCCATTTTTACAAGAGCTTCATGAGAATAAAATACACAGACATTAAGTGTATCCTTGATGATGATATGATAAGGGAATATTCAGGCAGGGTTTTGCAAATGATATCCTACAAGACACCTCATGTCTCAATCAAACAAATGATTGAAAAGAATAAAGAATAAAACCTTACTTTATATATTATTTGTTGTCTATAAAAAATTATCTGGTGATGCAAAATATTGCTTTAAAGGCTCTTCTCCAGCAAAGTGTCGCCCATGCACATGTCAAAATCCTTTAAGATACTTTAAAAGATGTAACAACAAAGATAACTTTGTTTAATTACCATCTGATTACAAATATCAAGTGAGGCATAAAACAGGGGGATGTGGGCTTGCCAAAGATATTTTACTGTTGCGGAGTATTTCCAGGATAGGATCCAAATGGAATGAGAATTCTGTATAGATGGCAAAGTCTCTTGGATTCTTCTGTTGGCTAATGACATTGTATTATTTCATCAAGCATTGGAATAATGCAGAACCACCAAATGAGATCTATAATTACTCAGAATAATAACCATCCAAAGAGGAAAAACCAAGTGGATGAAGAATACCAATTGTCCAGACTGTGGTGTACAGTTGATTGAACAACCTATTGAACTAATCCATCTGTAAATATAACTTGGACCATACTGCAGGTGAATAATGATCCAGGTGTAAAATTAAATGGGAAGGACAAAATGAGCTAGTTTACTTTAGGAAAATTGCATGATGCTTTTAGTATACCAAGCTTACCCATGCATGCGCGTGTGTGCGCGCGCGCACACACACACACACACACACACACACACACATCTTTTTAATATCTTCCTGGGCTTTTGTTATGAGGTCATGAAGTACCAGAGAATGCAACAAATTAAAGTTTAGGCTCATTTGAAGAGCAATAGCTCTTCACTGAGGTGAGTGATGAATATCAGTAGTCTTACCAATAAAAGAGTCCAAAAGAAACTGCTTAAAAGATGACATCAGGGAGCTGATTATATTGTATGACCAGAAAAGGAAGTAGATGAGTGTTAGGGATAAGTGAAAATAGCTTGTGTGTTCATTAGTATTCATGCAGTGTCAAGACATCTAAAGAAAGGTCCCCAGTACATTGGGTAGCACCTTCCTTCCATGGAGTATTTGAAATACTTAGACAAGAGTCAAATAGGATAGATAGGAATGGTTAGGCAGGAATTGGAGTGAGTCCCTACACTGAATAAATCATATATTCATGAAAATATCAAAGTCTTTATATTCTAAATTTAAAGCCTAGAAAACTAAGAGAATAATGATAGTGCAAAAAAGAAATTAAAAAGTCAGAAAGAGATCATTTATGGTGGGAAATTAATTTAATTGTATTTATTTTAAGGTGCTGATGCATAGAGAGAAGTGAAGATGTCCAACATACAGTTGGAAATGTGAAAGTGGAGCTCTCCATACAGAATAGAAAAGTTTATTAAGGCTAAAATTAAGCATTTTGAAGTCACTTACATAAAAATGATAGGTGAATCTATGTAACATTATAAACTTTCCAAGGAAGAAGATACAAATAATTCAGTTTTGTAGAATCCAAGAGAGGGAAGAGTTTAAAGAATGTTGTGCATATTCTTTCTGTCTCTCTAAAGATACATATATGTATGTATGCACATATATACAAGTCATATGTGTATTATATAAATACATGTATACATATACATATATATGTATAGATAGATCAATACATAGGTAGATAGAATGCACACATTCTTCTTTAAATTCTCTTCTCCCTTGAATTCTGTGTGACTGAATGATTTAGATCCTCCTCCTACATCTCCTGATAGTCTTTATTTTATTTTATTTACTTCACTGTAGATACAGAGTAATGTATAGATATTGTTCCTATGTCAAAATGGATTCTAATGTTATTTCATAAGACATTGTTAATATAGAGAGAAATATGTATATATATAATATTATATTATATTATCTTATCTATCCAAACACATATAATATATAATCATTGCCTAAATAATACATATATTCAAATGTAAAAAATTAATATATATTTTATATAACATATTATATATATGTAATATATAATATATCCAAACCAAACATATCTTATGAAATATGCAGCTAGATGGCACAGTGGATAGACTATTGAGCCTGGAGTCAGGAATATTCATCTTTCTGAATTCAAATCTGGTCTCAGACACTTACTTACTAGCTGTGTGGGGTGTGTAACTTAACCCTGTTTGCTTCAGTTTCCTCATCTATAAAATAATCTAGAAAAGGAAACAGTAAACCACTCCAGTCTTTGCCAAGAAAGCATCAAATAGGGCCAAGAAGAATCAGATATTACTCAAAATAACTGAACAACAAGAGTATATATAAAAGATATAAACATATATCCATAGACATAGGAACAATATGTATGTGTGTATATATACATACGTGTGTATATGCATGAATACACATCATATCTCCAAACAATTATTTTTGAAAGAAAATTAGGATTCATTTTTCCCATAGGAATGTCATATGTAGTAGTAGTTACATTTGCCATCATAGCCAACTAATCCTATTTAACCTATAATACATCAGAAATATAATCTACCTAGTGTGTCAGATCTTGTGGATTGAGCAGAGTACAAGTTCAAGTTAAATCAAAGATGTATCTTGAGGACAAAAAAGCTAGTACAATCTTGGGTTGCATTATGTCCTATTATAGTGTCCAGCACTGGGGAAGTAATAACTGGATTGTCATTTGTTTTGGTTAGAACTAATCCAGAGTGTTGTGTTCAGTTCTAGGGACCACATTTACTAAGAGTATTGACAAGTTAGAGAGGGCACAAAGCTACTCAGAAAAGCGAAGAGCCTGGAGATCCTGTCATATAAGAATTGGTAAGAGGAAGTGGACATTTTCCTCTGTATCTGTGTATCCCCATTGTCTGGGACAAACTCAATGTTTAATAATACTTATCACATCATAAAAGAAGACTTAGAGAGAAACATGATAGCTGTGTTCACATATTTGAAGGATTGTCACCTGGAAAATGGACTTTATTTATTTGACTTAGCCTCAGAGGAAAGACAGACAAGGAATAATGTGTGCAAGTTATAGAAATGTACCTTTCATTAACAGATCATAGGATCATATATCATAGATTTGCAACTGGAAGGAACATTAGAAGTTATCTAGACTGACTCCTTTTATAGACTAAGAAACTAAGGACCAAAGGAAATAAACAAATTGCCCAACTTGATAGTTAAGGCAAAATCTAGAATTTTAATTGCTCTAACTCAAAATCTAGAATTTTTTTCACTCTGCCATGTTGTAGGACAGAGTTTACTTTGATTTTCTTAAACTTCTATATTTGTCTCAGCAACTCTGTGTAATATTATATACAATTATGTATTATAGTTCTTTCCCTCCTTCTATTGAGGTTTTAATGGTGTGTCTACAAATATACAATAATATTAATAATTTATATTGATTTATTAGACAGCTTAGTGGTGCCATGGATAAAGGCCTTGATTCAGAAGTCTTGAGTTCAAGTCTGGACAATCTGATTTTCCAGAGAAGCTTAAGGATCTCTGGTCTTGGCAGTTACTTTGAAGCTGAAATAGAAGGACCACTGGGCCATTCCATTAGAATTTTTTTTTTTTGCTTTTTGCTGAGGCAATTGAGGTTAAGTGACTTGCCCAGGGTCACACAGCTAGGGAATGTTAAGTGTCGGAAACCAGATTTGAACTCAGGTCCTCCTGACTTCAGGGCTGGTCCTCTATCCACTGCATCACCTAGATGCCCCTCCATTAGAATTTCAATTGAAATTTTCTACAAGAGTTGTCTCTCTATCTTACCCACCCTTATTGGAATTTGAGCTCCTTTATTTAATATTTATTTAGTGTGTCTTTAGGATCATGAAGTCTCACTTACCTTTTTGTATCCCCAGTATTCATTATTGTACTCAACATGTAATAAACACTTTAATGCTTTTTCATTTATTCATCCATTTGTACTTGCTTCACCAAATTACCAAGAATTGTCCATATCTATGATGCCACCAAGGATTTTAAAATCATAGATTCACAGGCCCATAGATTTTTTCCCCTCAGTAGTGTTTTATTTTTCCAAATGCATGTAAAGATAGTTTTCAACATTCATTTTTGTAAAATTGTATTTTAAATTTTTCTCCCTCCCTCTATTACCTCCCCCCTTCCCAAGACAACAAGCAATCTGATATAGGTTAAATATGTGTTATCTTTTTAAACATATTTCTATATTTGTCATGTTGTGCAAGAAAAATCAGATCAAAAGAAAAAAAAACACAAGAAAGAAAACAAACAAAAAAAATGAAAATATTTTCCTTCAATCCATATTCAGTCTCCATAGTTCTCTCTTTAGATGTGGATGGCATTTTCCATCCAAGGTCCATTGAAATTGCCTTGATTCATCATCTTGTGAAAATAACCAAGTGCATCACACTTGATCATTATCTTTTAGTTACTGTGTATAATGTTCTCCTCGTTCTGCTCACTTCTCTCAGCATCAGTTCATGTAAGCCTTTCCAAGCTTTTCTGAAATCAGCCTGCTCATAGTTTTTTATAGAACAATAATATTCCATTACTTTCATATATCATAACTGATGGGCATCCACTCGGGTTCCAGTTCTTTGCTACTACAAAAAGAGCTGCTACAAACATTTTTTGTTCACATGAGACCCATAGATCTTTATGGAAGTATAAACTGAGAACTATAGAGGTAAGATAATTTAGATAAACTCATCTAATAAGTTACCAAAGGAAATAAGGTATCTAACTCTTTGAATATTATCATTAAGCAGCAACAACAGCAACAGAAATAGCAGCAATAGTGGTACTACAGGGAGAAAGGCAATGTGCTTTAGTAGACAGGAGGTTAATCATGGCATTAGGAAGAAATGGATTCAATTTTTATATTTGATTTATACTTGCGGGAAAATGTTGGATAAGTCATTTTGCTTCTTAGTACTTGAGGCAACTCTTCTATGGAGAAAGAGGTTTTCATAACAGGGTTGGAATCATCAGATATAAAGCTATAAATATATGTGTATGTATGTAT
This sequence comes from Myrmecobius fasciatus, assembly GCA_023553655.1. Lineage (NCBI taxonomy): Eukaryota > Metazoa > Chordata > Mammalia > Dasyuromorphia > Myrmecobiidae > Myrmecobius > Myrmecobius fasciatus. The sequence continues at coordinate 153,662 of JAJPUD010001627.1, read as the reverse complement.
ATATAGATGTTTATATGGCTGTATTATTATATTTATACATATGAGTTTGTATATATGTGTATATGTGTGTGTGTGCTATCTATCTATCCACACACATAAATGTACTGGAGAACTCTATTTCTCCTGACTCTTAGTATTACACTTTCATTATGCAATGGACAGAATTCTTGGTGGAAATATCTAATCCCAAATCTCAAACATCTTTCAGTCTTACTTAGTATTAATTTAGAATTTTATCTAATATTATCAGGTGTAAAAATTTTTTCCAGTTTGCCTCAAAAATCTTGTGTCAACACTTCCAGAAGGAAAGAAAGAGGGAGAGGGAGAAAGAAAGAGAGAAAGGAAGGATTTATTAAATGTCAGATTGATATCAGGCCAATGTGTTAAGCATATAAATACACACACTCCTTGCTCTCAAGGAATTTACACTCTAATGGAGAAAAACAAAATGTATAAAGGAGTGGTGTTATAGAAGGGTATTTTTGTCAAGGATGTCATGGGAAGGAGTAAACAACTAAAGAGGGAAGAAGTAGGAAGATACCCTGGAAGTAGTTAAAATCATGATAGGTCTTAGTTGGGTTAGTTTTGATGAGTCATGAATGATCAGAAGCTCAGTGTCCATGGAAGGAACTGGAGGATCAGTTAGAGGTGAAAGCCAAAGCACTGAGATGTGACTTGAAAATGGAAGGAAGAAAGAAAGGAAGAGAGAAAGAAGTGAAGAAGGAAGGAAGGAAGGAAGGAAGGAAGGAAGGAAGGAAGGAAGGAAAGGAGAGAGAGAGGGAGAAAAAAAGACAAGAGTTTTATGCATGTTACTCATCCTAACCTGGAAAGAAATCTAGATTCTAGTACTACTTTTTCCATCAACTTTCTCAGGCTAAATAAACAGTGGGAAAGTATACTTAAGATCATTCCAGAAGAGCAATTTGGAACTATGCTCAAAAAGTTATCAAACTGTGCATACCCTTTGACCCAGCAGCTTTTCTACTGGGCCTATATGCCAAGGAGATCTTAGAGGAGGAAAAGGGACCCACATGTGCAAGAATGTTTGTGGCAGCCCTTTTTGTAGTGGCAAGAAACTGGAAACTGAATGGATGCCCAGCAATTGGAGAATGGCTGAACAAATTATGGTATATGAATGTTATGGAATATTATTGTTCTATGACAAACGACCAGCAGAATGATTTCAGAGAGGCCTGGAGAGACTTGCATGAACTGATGCTGAGTGAAGTGAGCAGAACCAGATCATTATACATGGCAACAACAAGACTATATGATGATCAATTCTGATGGACATGGGTCTCTTCAACAATAAAATGCTTCAAATCAGTTCCAATTGTTCAGTGAAGAAAGCCATATACCTCCAGAGAGAGGGATATGAAATGTGGATCACAACATAATATTTTCATGGTCTCTATTGATATTTGCTTGCAGTGGGTTTCCTTTCTCAGATTTTTTTTTCTTGTAGACACGATTTTTCTTGCACAGCAAGATAAAAGTGGAAATATGTATACATATATTTGACTTGTCAAGTATTTTAACGTAATTAATATGTAGTGGACTTCCTGCCATCTAGAGGAGGGGAGGGCACTAGGGGGAAAAATTTGTAACAGAAAGTTTTGTAAGGGTCAATGTTGAAGAACTATCCATACATAAGTTTTTCAAATAAAAAGCTTTAATAAAAAAAATAATAATCATTCTAGAAGACCTAAAATTCTGGTTGATGATGTTGTGCTTACATATAAAAGGAAGAGTTGGTATCTATAATTTATGTACTTTGTTGTAAAATTTTGAATATTAAGACATGACTGACATATAACACAGCAGTAACCAGAGGGGTAATGTGTTCATAGTGTTAAGGGCCAGAACCTGTTTTGTATTGCAGAAAATAGTCCCATTAGAATTTCTTTCTTTCCTGACTCACCCACATAAGGCCCAAAAGTTCTAATTAGGCTATTAAAGTTCCAGGCATTGTCTTCATCTAGGCCATTAGGGGGCTCTGTGGGATCCAGCTGTGCACGATGCTTGGACTTCTCTGTTCCATCAGCTATGACTAGAACACTGAGCAAAACGCTGTAAATCATTCCTAGCAGGGTAAAGAGAAGGGCAGAGTAGCAAGAAGTTTAACCCAAAAGTTTGTTCTGTCTCTTTCCCAAGATCCTCTTTCTCCATGTTTTACTATAGCCAGAGGGCTGGTGGACTACCACCTGCTCTTTGCTCTCCTTCCCCTCAGCTATTATAGTTGGGGGTGGATAGGGAAAGAGTAAAAATGAGTCTTCTAATGTGAGTGTCACCATCAATAGGTTTCATATTCTTCTATCCAACAAGGAACCTCTTTCCATCACTCCCATCACCAGCTTCTGTGGTATATGAGTTTTTTATATTTTTCAAATGTTCCTGAATTATAGCCACCCAGCAAAAAATGATTATGGATAAGCTGATCCATTATCATTATCCCTGAAAGGAAATATTCTTTGTGGTCTAACAAAAGGATGTTTCTGGCCTCTTTCCCATTTGAGCTCCATAATATTTCATTTGTCCCACAGAAAAAAATTTCCTTTTTTTTGTAAAAATAAATAAATTAGTTACTGGAAGATCTTGGAAACTCCATTTTGACTGGTACTTTTCTCCAAAGGTAATAAGCCTTCTATGATAAAGAGACAAGTTTGATTATATTTTCAGAAACTATCAATATAAGGAGAGCAAAACTGCATTATCAGAATTTTCTACATAATTTATTAATAATCTTTTTCTCCCTCTTTTATGATTTTTATAGTGAATCCATAAAGTTTAAAGGGGGAGGAGGAAATTCCCTTGCTTAGTGTGAACCAGAATGTCTGCATACATTATAGTATGTGAGGATTGAATCTTCAAGAAAACTTGGAAATCATGAAATATAACCCCCTCCTTTCATCAATGAGGAAATTGAGGCTTAGCAAAGTATCTTGACTTGCCAAGGTTGGCCCAAGTCTAATTCAGCGTCTACTCCCATTCCTTATAAAATCCCCATTTCCATTAAGTATTTTTTAACCTATATTCTTATTCTTCCAAGAATCCAAAGTAAAAACAATCACGGAGGACAACGGGATCAGGAAAGATTCTAGGAAAATACAATCTCTGACAAGGTTGAATTAATAAGTTATCCACATGTACATATGAGGCCAGCCTGACTTCCACATCTAGAGGACTACTGTCATTGCTATGCATTTAGAAAATTGGATATGCAAAAAAGTGGAGGAGTAAAATAAAAATAGATGAACAAAATGGAATCTTTTCCCTGCTAATACCAAAGTAAGAACATTGACAAGCAAAGCTAGCCTACTTATGTCATGTGGCTAAATTGTCCCAGAATATTTCCCATACTCTCTATGGCCTTCCCCAATCTGCTGGAAATACCTTTTACTTCACTTTTTAAAATACATAATAGCTGAAATGTTACTAAATTGAGATTCATTTAGGTTAACAAATGCCCTGATTTATAAATGCAAATACTGTTGGGAGACTTAAGTGTGTTAACAGTCATTTGTATATTAGTGTGAATTAGTCCATTCAGGTTACTTTCCTCAACGCAATCGAAAGCTGAAAATATTTTTGTGGATGGGCTACAGTGCATAAAGAACTTTGGGGAATGAGAGAATAACTAGATGGAATCCTGAGGAGGTTAGGACCATTTAAGTTACCTGAGATCTGGGAAGAGTGTAAAAAAGTAGTTGTAGGCTAGGTGTCAAAGAGAAAAACAGCTTTTTCAAGAGTTCACTCTGTACCCAGGAAAAGGGGAAAAGAGTGTATTCTTTTTTTTCTTTCTCATTCAAAAGGCATTATCAGAATTCAAGGCAATGGTTCAGCTAAGTGTGAGTGAAACTAGATTTGTGAGTTGGCCTAGGCATCTAACTAATAATAATTTTATTATGTAATTGTTTGGTGTTTCTATGGAGAACATGAAACAAATTCTAAGTCAATTACCTACCAACTAAGACTTGGGTAGTTTAGTATGAAAAAGAGGCAAGAACTTGGGAGTTAGAAATAAGAAGAATCAGTTGTAGCGGTGTAATAATGATCTGTGATCAGCTGTAGTGAGTTGCGCAGTGACAAATCTGCATTGGTCCAGAGAAGGGCAACCAGCAGAGAGGGAACTCCAGATCAGTCTATATGTGAGCCAATTGAAAGAACTGGGTCGCTTACCATGGAGAAGAAAAGAAAGGGGGGGAGAGGGCATATGGCTTCTCAGCATATTTGAAGAGCTTTCTTATGGGAGAGTTTCGTTTTTATTCCAGAGGACAGAATTGGGACTATTGAGGGAAGTCGCAGGGAAGTAGATTTCAGTTTGATAAAAGAAAAAACTCCCTAACTCTTAGAAATTGCCCCTTGAAGTAGTGAGTCCCCTGTTTCAAAAAAAAATTAAATTAAAAGTCTTTTTAGGTATAAGTTGGACGAGCAGGTGTAAGGGATGCTGTAGGAAAGCTGGTAGTGGTGAGAAGAGATGATCTTGGAAGTTTCTTCCAACGCTATGATCCTACGAGGGAGAGAAGACACAAAATATTTACCAATTGATCTTATTTCTTTCGTGAATTCTCGTTGGACGTTTTCGTTGTTCATAAAGTTGATACATAGAGCGAATTGCGTATACCAAGGCTAACATCAGCCTAGAACTAAGGGAACCGGTAGGGAAAGGTAAGACTTTTCATCCCGATCAGCTTTCTGAAGAAAATAATCACAGGCAAGGCACTGGAGTAGAGAGGCAAAACTGCAAGCATTGTTAGTGAGAAGTTCTGGTGAATATCAGGGTCAGATTAGTGACAACTCAACCACCCAAGGGGCTGGGGGAGGGAAGTTTGCCAAGGTCTAGGTACTACACTGGAGAGAGTGCGACTTTCTTCAGAACAGAAAAGAGTTGGCTGTTCGTGGCTATCCCAATCCAAGTGAACACCGCCTACTGCTCAGAGATTGAGTTTGTCAGCGATCATAAAACGGGAATTGATTATTCCAGCCACAATTGATTAGGAAAGAATGCTTACTGCAGCAGTGGGGGGAAGGTTAAAAGGAAATTGACCTTCTTCCTAGGTGACATAAAGTCATTAGGTAAATGAGATATTCACACAGGAGTTTAAAAAGGTCAGGCTCAATTTTTATTTGTATCATTAAAAATCAGCCTTGAGCTTCAGTTTGGGGGCAGAGACCTGTCCTTCTGGAGATCGAGAGGCCGAAAAGTAAAAAAGAAAAGGCACTACCCCGCACTATTATGAGGAAAATCCTTTGGGAACTACGTGATCTCAGAATCAGCCAGTGCTGCCAGAGTCAGCCACTGACCGCTCCCTCCCCACGTGTGTGTTCTCTGCATGACGCTGAGCCGCTTGCCCGTCCTCTCCTCTTAATACTCGCGCTTCAAGATTCCAAGCAAAGGCAAACAATTAGAAATGCACATGATACTATAAGCCAGTCGTGCCTCTCGTAGTGAAAACCAGTTAAAAAATGTATTTATGCACATATTTATCCCCCTAATTATAGAAATTAATCCTCTTACTTATGACTAAAAGGTAACGTCTAAGGACGTCCTTTTGATGCAGAGTAGCATCATTTGTGACTCACATTCAGACTGATTAGGGAATAATTGTTGTTAAATGCTTTACAAGTGGAGAGTGTTTAATTGAGGGGCATTCATAATTTTACAGCTTAGCACAAAATTAAGCGTAATTAAAAACTCAGAAATTCCAACTGATTTTCCAATTATTTTTATTGTCTGAGCTAATTATTGTACAAGAGTATTGCTTCTTCCCAAAGGCGCAAAAAAAAAAAAAAAAATGAAAGAAAGAAGGAAGGAAGGAAAGAAAAAGGAAAGGAAAGGAAAGGGGGGGGGGGAGAAAGGAAGGAATAAGTCAACCATACCTTTTCCAAATGTTATCTAGGAGGTTCTGAGCTTTTTACAGGTACAATCATTGTGAAGGTCTCAGCACCCTCCCTCCACATTATAATTAAGCATTCCAATTCTCTCCCAGTTCCTGCAACACCTTGGGATGTGCGAAAATGATGGCCGTTCTTTTCCACAGTTCATTATGGCAAAACTCGACGTATTTGTAGAAGGCAGATTAATTTTCCTCAAAAACACTTGTCATACATGGCGGTCCGATTGTGTGTGTGTGGGGGGGGGGAAGACGCTAGATAAACAAAGCACTCTGGTGGCAATACCGTGAATAGTGGGAGGTAACACATAAGCTTGTAATGGATGTATGAGTCAGTGGTCTATATATATTTACATATATATGTATATATTTACAGATTCATATTCACGAAACTTTACTTTCCAAAACCTTTGATTTGAACATTTTTTTTAAATTCAGGCATAAGAATGAAGACGAATATGAGGTCTACTTAAATATACATATGTATATATATGTATATATGTAGGTATACTTGCTAAGACTGACTGCATGCAACCAACCAAGCTTTCTTTTTGAGAAGCATCTCAATCTCCAGAGTATTCAAATGAAAGGGTTTTCAAACTCGCCTAAGCGTGTCAGGAACAAAAACAGGTCCTTCCAGCCAGGCCAGAATTGACCCTCACTTTCCTATCATAGTTTAGGTATACGGAAGGGGGAGGGGAACCTAGAGGAATAAAATTGGACATATATGCATTTATCTACATTGTATTGTAATTAGTTCATTAGAGCTGAAGAAAATTTTGCTTTTCAGTGATCTAACTTTCCCAGTGATTTTTTTTTTCAGGGCAGGAACTTAAGTGAATACCAGTTTTCCATCTCCTTTCCCCACCCCCCACACCAAGAATTGCTTGTCTCTGATCTGATACGCCCTGGTGAAAATGGGTAGAATTAAAACTGTCAATTTTGCTTCTAACATGCTTTTCGATTGAATTCAAAAGCTTTTAAAGGGGAAAAAACTGTGCCGATCATTTATATGTATTACTTCCTTTCTTATCACAGCTTTTAAGTAAAAAGGGGAAAAAAAAGTATATTCCCAAATTCACTTTTTCTAATATACCGTCAATCTTCCATGTAATACGAGGATGGACCCTGGCCTATGTGAGAGTATGTGATGTATCTGTACCTGCGTAGGTATGTGTTCACAAACTCGGAGAATTGCAGTAGATTTTAGTTTTTCTATCAAAGTGGCTGGGGGCGGGGAAGGAAAGCGGGAATGCAGCGGTAAAATGCCACTGCTACAAAGTGTTTAAATCCTATTTTTAAGGGGGTGGGGTGCATGGAGACAAACCCTTTTCGAGTTGGAAATGGCGAAAAAGACGTATAATCCGACGTGAAAAATTGACTAAATGAAGCAATGCATACTTCAGCTAAGGCAAAGATTCCTGAACCCTTTGATGAAACTGACATGGATTTTCCGAGTTGGGGGGGGGGGGGAAGAGGGGGAGGAGGAGGAAGAAGTAGAGGAGGAGGAGGAGGAGGAGGAGGAAGAGAGAGGGGGGAATCCAGGGTGGGCATTTTATGTAAATGAGCCAATTCGAAATGTAGTACAAATCCAGTATAGTAAAAGTGACAGTTCTGACAGTATTGACAACATAAATATATGTTTGAACACTGCACTTTCAGACACTTAACCGATGAAGCAATAAAAAATTTCGACTACAATATTTCAAATAATCGACATTGATGTTTTGATACATCATTTTTTATACCTCCAATCGATCTATTACTCCGGGGCTGGTCAATTTTAAGTAAAAATCTCCTGCAATTATTTGATCCGTGGCTGATGATGACCTAATAATTGTTTCCAATTAATTACAGGAAAACTTTGCTTTCTTCATTAGGACCCTAAATTTGTTACATGGTGAACTAAATTCTTGGGGGACAGAGTCCAAATCTGTCTCACAACTCTCCTTTTTGTTAGCCTTGCTATTGTGGCTGTGGTTTTAGTTATATCTATGGAGACATTTCCAAGAAGTATTTTTGAATGGGGAAAGACTTCGGTGTGTTTTGGTCTTGTAGGCAATGGGTCTAAGTATAACCCATATTTACAGATCTAGATATGTGCAATCTCTATAGAGAGATATCACATGGGGATTTAACTGGCCAGTGGTTACTTTTGTGGAAAATTAGATCACACTACTTTTTTTTTTTTTTTAAGGCCAAACTAAACTTATAAAAACAAAACCCAACATTAACATAAGAAGTTGAACTATAGCTCTTTATGTCTTACTTCTACATTTCTCTGTTCTCCTCCCAGGCTGCTCCTGTCTCTGTTGTATTTCAGAAATTAAGAGGAAGGGAGCTGACAAAAGGGCAGATTGGAGGAGTGTGTGTGTGT
>JAJPUD010001627.1:90716-137136 GCA_023553655.1 Myrmecobius fasciatus | reverse complement strand
GAGAGAGAGAGAGAGAGAGAGAGAGAGAGAGAGAGAGAGAGAGAGAGAGAATATCTACCAGGAAAGAGAGAGAGGGGGAGGAAGTCCAGTTTTTGCAAACTATTCATTTTTTTTTCTTTTTTCTTTTTTTTTTCCCTGCCTTCCCTGCACAGTACTCTAAAGAAAGAGGATCATAACATAGGCATCCGGGGGAAAGGGATTTTTTTTTTTTTTAAAAACCCACCAAAACAGAGAAGCAGAAATCCCTCGAGGAGTTTGACTGGAAGGAAAAAAAACGGGTTTGAAAGATTCCTCCTCTCCTCTTCATCATCATCAACCATCATTCATTCACTACCTTGACATTCCCTGGCTTTGATTGACAGCTGGAGTGGCAAAAAGCCATGAGACACGACAGTTTGGTTACATGTGGGCTGCTGACGGGCCGATCGTAACCTTCAGTTCGGGGGCTTGACAATTTTTTTTTTCGTCTTTTTCTTCTTTTTTCTTTTCTTTTCTTTCTTTCTTTCTTTTTTTTTTTTTTTTTTTGGTTTTATTGTTGTTGCCAACCGAAGGGAAGAGGGGAGAAAAAGGGGAAAAGAAGAGAGGAGGAGGAGGGGGAGGAGGAGGAGGTGGAGGAGCAAAAGCAGGAGGAGGAAGAAGAAGAGAAAAAAAAGAAAAAGAAGATCACAGGAAAAAAAAAAAACTCTTCGTTGTTTTGCCTGGGCTTATTTTTTTTTTTTTTTAATTGGAGAATCGGGAGAAGTCTCCTTGATTTGGGGGGAAAACCCAAGAAATCTTCAGCCTAAATCACTTTCTTAACCGGACTGGATATTAAATATACGACACATCCAGGAGTTTATTGGAGCGCAGACTGATGGCGCAAAGGGTAGGTTTAAATCTCCAACACTTACCTAGATATAAATCCTCTCCTAAAAGGGGCCTGTCCGATGCCTTCTCTGTTGAGCTGCTGCTGTTCGCTGCTTGATGATGGCGGCCAGTATTTAAAAAAAAAAAATAGCAGCAAAATTATTCATCGGCTTCTTTTTTCCCTCTTGTTCCTGTGTGTGAGTGCGCGCGCGTGTGTGCGTGTCTGGGCGCGCGTGTTAGAGCGGGTGTGTGAGCGGGCGAAAGGGCGAGTGTGTGCGTGTGTGTGTGTGTTGTGTGTGCAATTGTTACATGCTTTTTCCTCGCTCCAGCTTTTACCCCAGCAGCGCGATTCCCCTGTTTCTCCTGCTGCTGCTGCTGTTGCTGCTGCTCCCTCTGCTCAGTAGTACGGGCTGCAGAGGGAAGCTGCTGCATAGACAATATTTTGCTGCTTGTTTTGTCTCTGAATTTGACAAGGACGCAGGGAATCCGCTGCTAAATAATGTTTCTGGTAACTTTCACGTTATTCCCCCCAACCCTTCTTTGGCCTCTGCCTCCGGGGAGGGACTGGTTGTGGTCGTCTTCATCGTTGTTGTTATTATTAGCGTTTTCTTTCCTTTATTTTGTTTCATTTCGGCTTTTGATTTATTGAATCCTTTGGATGGAAGGAAAGGGGGGTTAGGGGTGGGCTCAGGGGCTTCCCTATTCAGAGTTACTCCGGTTCTCCCTTGTTTCCTTTTTATCTCTTTTCTTCCCCTGGCCGAAGTAGAACCTCCACCTCGCTCCCCAGACCCTAACCTCTCAGCCCCCTTCCTCTTCTGTTAGTTTATAGTGTTTTGTGTGTGTGTGTTTTTTTAATACACATATATTATACATACATATATTTATAACCTTCAAGTCTGTTGTTTTGACTGCTTTTGTTTCTGTCTGTTAACTCGTTTCGGGACTTCACTCTTCTGACTTAGTTGTCTTTTTTTTTTTTAATTTCTCTTTCTCTCCTTTCCTTCTCTCTCTCATTCTCTCTCTCTCTCTCACTCTCTCTCATTCTCTCTCTCTCTCTGTCTCTCTCTTTCTCATTCTCTCTTTCTCGCTCTCGCTCTTTTTCGCTCGCTCTTTGCTCTTTCTCTTCTTTTTTTCTTTCTCTACCCCGCTGCCCTCTTCTCAATCTTCTTCCTTTCCCTTTCCCGACCCATTTTGACAGTACGATGAGCTTCCCCATTACGGCGGGATGGACGGAGTAGGGGTGCCGGCTTCCATGTACGGAGACCCTCACGCTCCACGGCCGATTCCCCCGGTTCACCACCTGAACCACGGGCCGCCGCTCCACGCCACTCAGCACTACGGAGCCCACGCCCCGCACCCCAATGTCATGCCAGCCAGCATGGGATCCGCTGTCAATGACGCCCTGAAGCGGGACAAGGACGCAATCTATGGGTAAACCCTATCTCCTGGGCCAAGTTTGCTAAATGAATTGGGGGGGGGGAGTTTCAAACTGTTGATATTTGGTGGTGGTCTTTTGAGCTAGGAATGGAAAAGGCAAGGGATGGTAATCCTTGCCCAGCGGGATGCAAAAGAGAGGTGGACGTGTTCAATGAATTAGGTACAATTATCTTTCTCCCAACACAGAATCCGGGTCACCAAGAACTATTCCTCCTTCCCTACCCTGTGAACCAAGCGTGTTTTAAACTCTAGAAATTTGAGGGAGACTCATCTTAATGTATATCATTCGTATTGAAAGGTTAAGTTTCTGTTTTTTTTCGGATGGACTCTAACCAGAGAGAGGCCAAGGAAAAGGGGAAAGTTTCCTGAAAATAAGGCACAACTTTTTTTTTTTTTTCTTTTTTCCTGTTTTCTACGGAGGCTCTGGGAGTCACTAAATTCAACTGGAACGAGGAGACTGGTAGTTCCACTTGGCCAGGAAAATTAGATCCACTACCTTAGTTCTCTGCAAATAAAAGGGACAGACAACTGACCTCGGACTATGAAGTTAAAGGGACAGGGGTGCTGCTTTGCAAAAAGCTGTTCTTGTGATATGAATGGAGATTTCTTTAAATTACTATTTCTGAGAGTTCAGAGGGAGATGGGGGAAGGGGTGAGGTGCACTATTCCTGAAGTATGGTAGATATATACTGATTTGGGGGGGGCTGAAAGTAAGTGGGGTAAAGAGGTAGAATAGGGTTGGTAATAGGAGGCGGTTAGTAAAGACCAACTTGTCCTGATGCAAAAGACAGCTAGCATCCAAGTGAAAAAGCGGAGTTACTCTTTAAGAAATACAAAGAACAAACACTTCCAAAGTTAATACAAAACCAATTTTTATCTGCTGTAAATCCGGGGTAAAATATTTCTGTGAGTAGGGGTCTCTCAGTGTTTTTGCCAATATTATTCTTACTCTGTCTCGTTATTTTAACTAGACTGCAAATGATTGTTATCAGGAGTGGGGGAAGGGGGATATTTCCTTGAAGTCTGTGAATCTATATGTAGTTTCGTGTCTTCTTTGATATTTCTTGAAAAATAGTCCCTTTAAACAGTTTTTGGCTCGACAGTCTTTCCCTTTTAAGGTACATTATCAATGTGGTCAAGAGTTTAGGCTTTCTCTGTTATACGCGAATGGACCTGGATCAGCCCAGCACTACTGTTAATGTGAGATCCCTGCTTGTTTGATTGCTGCTATTTTTATTTCATGGCCAAGTGTCCGCAGGGCTTCTCTGCCCCTAGATTGTAGAGTTTAAGCAAATGGAAGTGGCTAGGGAATCAGTTTTCTCCCCCAGCCCCTTTTCTACTTTCGACATTGGCCCAGCTCATTGACGACACTTTAGGGCTGTGCAGTGCATTGAGTGTTTGTATATGAAATCCCCTCAAAACTTGTTGATTACAGTTCTTCCTCCTTCCCCCTTGCACCCCCATCTCTCTGTGTGTGTGTGTGTCTTTGTGTGGTGCTACCCGTTAGGCACCCGTTGTTTCCTCTGTTAGCTCTGGTCTTTGAGAAGTGCGAGCTGGCGACCTGCACTCCCCGGGAACCCGGAGTGGCCGGCGGAGACGTCTGCTCCTCCGACTCCTTCAACGAGGATATCGCAGTCTTCGCAAAACAGGTCTAAACAATCATGACCTATTCTTCTCCCCTCCCGCTATGGCCCTGACACTTTTGCACCCTCCCTCCTAAAGGCTTTACTTTTAAAAAGAATTGAAAAAGCGAGAAAAAGACTCGAAATTCAATCTGGTGCCTACTTCCCCTCCTCTCTTCCATTCCCCTTTCCCTCATCCCCATCTCAGAGCCTGGAGGCAAATTGGAACTAGAGATAAATGTGGGTGTTTGTTTTTCCCCCCAGCGAGGAATACTAGGGCTCGACCCTTGAATTAAAGTTGACCTACTTCTCATCTGGCGACTGGCTCCCTTCCTTACTAATAGCTACTTAATCAAGAATTGGGGTTAAGGGGGTGTCGGTAGCCTATTGACTAGGAAAGTCGCAGTTCCTCTACCTTGTACTATCCAGGAAAGGTGGGGAGATGAGAGGACAAAATCCAAATAGGATTAAAGGACAGAGAAAGTGAGCAATAATGGCCTTAGGCCTAAAATGCATATTGGGGGATTCTGCTCCCCTCAAATGGCATCTGGGTCAAAGAATGTTTTGTTTTGTTTTTTCCCTATCTGATCCATACTCGTTTGATGGCTTGATTTGTTTCTCTTGTTACATCCTATCCTATTTCCATTCCCTACCCTTATTCACCTTTACACATCCTTACAAGCAACCCCCAATCCATTCGTTTACAATGGTATAAAAGGGACCGTAATTTATGCTTATTTTCCTGTTTTTTATAGGTTCGCGCTGAAAAACCACTTTTTTCCTCGAATCCAGAGTTGGACAATTTGGTAAGGCTGAAATTTTCTGTTTTCCCTGTTCCCTACCCCTACCTCCCTTGCATTTCTCCTAGGCTCTAGATCCTTACTATAGCTTCTGACATTCTCAATAAACTCCCCTTTGAGTATGGGAGGGCAAGAGATCCTTAAATATTTAAAATTTTAAAAAAAAGTGATCCTGTTGAGAGTCCAGGCGTTGAAGATAGTGGGGAAGTGACGGGAGAGAAGAGCGAGCAAGACTATCGGAGCTAGAAACCGAGAAGGGGGTGATTTGGAAAGAGAGAGGGAGCAATCTGGAAGATTAAGAACGGAATCCCTACCAGCTTCACTTTCTGAGTGAACTCAAAAGAAGTGTAGCTACTTCCTTTGTATTGCAAAGGCCGCTTGCAGAGCCACGGTCAGCTGAAGCTTAGGAAGTAACTGCAGAGCAAAGTCGAGCTCTTGTGAGGGGGAAGGGAGAAGACCTAGCTGGTCATTTTTGACTGCAATTCTTTTGCTAATTTGGATGATTTCAATATTAAAAGTACTTAAATCTTCTTTCAAAGATGTTAGCCCACCATTCTTCCAGAGCATTTCCTTCTTTATCTTGAGGGTGGAAATTTCTTTAGTGTGCAAGCCCCAAAAGCCCGCTCTAGGGTGGGTGTTTTGTTTGGTGTCTGTATGTGGGAGGATGAGAGGGTAGAAAAGATTGTTGGTTAGAGGAAGGAAAAGAAATTGACTGCAGAAAGGCCTCAGTAAAAATCCTGCTTGCCGGTAGGGACTACAAAATGAATATGGGGGGGGGGGGGGGGAGAAAGAATCTAGTTTAAGTTTAGACTGATCTGAGTTGCTGGTTGATGTCTGACTACTGAGTGAAGGAAAATTCATGGCAATTTGTTAATCTCCAGCCCTTTTTCTAGTCCTTTTGGGCTCTGCCTAGACCCCAGGCTCTTAGGGACCATCCCTTCATCCTAGTCCCACCAATTTCTTTAAATCCTCCTATCTCCTCCTTATCCATTTTCATATGCCTAACTGCAATTTAAAAACTGTTTCAGATGATACAAGCAATTCAAGTACTAAGGTTTCATCTTTTGGAGTTAGAAAAGGTAAGCAAGAAGAGGGTGGAAATACTATAGTCTATCTTGTCATCTCCAATTCCACCATGCAGTTGAGCTTTGTTTTTTAAGAGACGTTGGCCAGAGAGATTGGGCCCCAGGGGCATCTCTCTCAGGGTTGATATATTGTAGTCAGTGCAAGAAGATAATAGAGATTGCCCCCAAACCATACCAATCTTTCCGGGCCCTTTTCTTCAAACTATCTTTAACCATGTTCTTTATTTGGGAGTAGCGATTTTAAGAGTGGTAGACGCATAATTTTGTAAATATATTTTTAATTATTCCTCCCTAGGACATCTCCCCTCCCCCTCCACCCCTTAAATGCAGGATTATTTTGAAATGCAGTAAACCTTTGGTTTGGAATACCCGGCATTTTACTTTCTCCATTAAACTCAGCTCATCCTCTAACAAGGAAATGCATATATAGATTCTTGAACAGAATTACCTATTCCTGGGTATTTTTTTATTCTGCATATTTTAAATCCAGTTCAAACAACTCTGCTAGAAAGTTACAAGTAGTACTTTGCTGAGTTATAAATTCTCTAGAGTGATCTTTTAGTTCAGTATTTTTAATATTTTGATATTATCTAATGGAATTTACCTCGTAAATTCCAATTTGAACTTAGCATTTCTATTTCTTTTTCTTTCTTTTGTGTTATAACTTGTTTTTTGAACAGTCTCTGGAGAATAATATATGCTGCAACAATTTCTCTATTTTTCCTCAACTCTAACTATTATACCTCTTAATTAGAGTTACTCCTGGAATACCTCATATTGTTGTTCTTTCTAAACATAATCTTGTACTATATTTCTCCTTAAAATCACGCATACAACTGAGTAAAGCAAACAAGTCATTTAAAAAAAAAAAAACTTATGATAACCTTCCTTTCCTCTCCCCCCTCTCCCCACCAAGGTCCATGAGCTGTGTGATAACTTTTGCCACCGGTACATTAGCTGTTTGAAAGGGAAAATGCCCATTGACTTAGTTATTGATGAAAGGGACGGCAGCTCCAAATCTGACCATGAAGAGCTCTCAGGATCTTCCACAAATCTAGCTGACCACGTAAGTCTTGTTGAACTCTTTAACATTCTGATATTTAAAAAGGCCCCTAGGTAATTTGTGTGTGTGTGTGTGTGTGTATCTGTGTGTGTGTGTACTCCACACTATCACCCTCTACTACCTTTTCATTAAATATATAGATATAGATATCTATCTATCTATCTATATATATCATATCATGTTTCTGTTTATGCACGAGGAGTTTGCTGCTTTGGGGGTTTATTGAAGGTGTTTTTGTTTGTTTTCTTCTTGATTCTCTTCCTTCTTCCTTACTTTCTGTACTGCCTAGGATAGGTTGTTTGTGGAGGCAGCAGAGTGATTTGTGATGATAATTTGTCAAGTTTCCTGGATCTGGCCAACTTGTAGTGTTAGCAAATTGTTTGTTTGATGTGGTGGCCGGTGCCTTTTCTGCCTTACCAACCCTATAATCTATGCAGCCGAGGAATAAAATAGAGTGGAGAAAGCAGGAGAGGATATGAAGAAGAATAACATGGGGGAAAGGGGTAAATTGAATTCTTTTAGGGGGACAGTGAGTGCTGATTTTTTCCTTTCTCCCATACAGATGACAGAGTTGTGAATTATTAGCATTTTACTTCGTGGTAAGGGAAAATGAGGGTGGGGGCTCACCAAAGATAGTTTTCAGTGCTTTTGCTCTTAAACAACTTATTGTCAGAATATGGACTTATTGCCAAGTGCCTGAAGCATCTTCATAATAAAAGACAGTAACCTTGATGAACCAATTATTAGCAATGTATTACAGAAAGCTGGAGAGAATTATGATTGGGTAACCATAGGTTAGTGGTTGATTTTAACACTTTAACAGTTGGTGAAGAAGTAGAGTGGGTATAGTAAAGAAGTACTTGTGTTTGTCAGGCAAGGGAAGGAGGTTTCTTTCTATTCTCTGGTTTTGTTTTATTTATTTTTTTTCATTCTATTTTGGAACAGATCTAGTGAATCTGATGCTTTAAAAAAAACATATGTAGTGAGACTAGAAATTTGAAAAAGCAATAAGAGAGATTGCAGCTGGTAGTGAAGTTAAGAGTGGCTAGGTTAGAAAAGAGTGGGTGTGAGCTATAGTTTATTTATAGGAACCCAGCCTTGGGGGTGGGGAGAAGAGGTTTACACAGATTAGATTCAATTGAACTCATAATTTAAATGATATAGTCTAATAACCTACTGGCCAAAATATTAACTCAACACTTGGTGTGAACTTAAGCCCTGACAATTGTTCTTTGAAGTGGGAAGATAATTTGCCTCTTCCCTCTTTCTCTCCCATTCCTATGAATTAAGATAAAGGAGATTTGAAGCTAAGGAGAATGAAACTTCTGCAATTTCTCTCCCCATCTCTACCTCTTTTTGGGGGAAAATGAATTTTTGAATTGAATTGAATAGGAATTTATGTATATATGAATTCATATATTTGAATCACACACCCATATATACATGTGTATGTATATATGTGTATATATACATATATATAAATTTAGTATCCAACCTTTATACAAGATGGTAGATAAGAATAAGAACAAGATTATTTTTTTTTTTTAATCCTAAAGGTGATATGGATAAATTCGGAGACAAATGCACCAGGATCAAAAGTTTCCTAATCTATTTCTTCTTGTCTTTTGTTATGGGGAAGGTGGAGGAAGGCTCTTGGAAACCTATTTTGCATATTGAACATATTAAGTGAAATCAAATGGGTTACAATGGTGATTGAAAGTTTATTTGCTGATTTGCTATGTGATTTGTGGATGTGATCTATGAGGCATGACACTCACTTCCAAAATGTGTTTGTTTGTTTTTACTGTTTCATGACCCAAAATCCCTATGCATATGTATTATTAGGGGAATGGAGATGGAGGAGAGACTTATTTGCATCAATTGCAGAATTGGAGAAGTGCTTTGGTGTGTAATATAAATCTGTTCTTATTTCTTTTAAAGGAATCCCAACTTGTTGGTTTTATAAGCTATGTGGAAATGGAACATGCTTGTGTTTATATTGAAGAGATTAGGACTAGCATGATGAAAAATACTTAAGGCATTTGAAGAGATTCTATTATAATGTTTAATATTTAAATATGCCCCTATGAAGGGACTAGTTTGAAGTTACTATGTTAATGATTTAACAAACATCTTGGTTTAAAAAAAGAATTATGCATTTATTCTGTGATATTGTCATTCTCACACCACCTCCCCCCCCCCAAAGCATACACACAGACACAATTGGAAGCAAACATGACAACTGATTTATCTCAAACCCATTACCATTTGTCACCTCATCTTCAAAGAGGTAAACTATAACTTTACCCTCCCCACCTCATTATTTGTTAGGAAATGAAACAATAATCTGAGCCACCTTCACCCCACCTCACACGGGAATGAAACAATGCATCACAGAGTTATATTTTATTCAACGCTTGTTGACTTAACTTGATTTAGGATGTTGGGTGAAAGGGATAAACAATCATTTCTAGATTCTCTGAAACCTCCACTTTCTCCACTTGGGAAGTAATTTTACACAATCTGTACATTTATTGTACTACTTTCTGGGGTTACCTTCCCCACACTCCACCAAAAAGCAAATATTTACTTTTACAGTTCAGCCTTCCTTCCTTCTCCAGGCCTCTCTACTTTCCCTACTCATCTCCAACGCAAGAAAAATCTTCACTGAGATAATAATACCTGAAAAGTAATGCCAGTCGAAAAATTCAGCATGCAAATGTATCCAATTTGAATCTCCAGGTTTTAGGGGTGGTTTTTTTTTTTCCATTTGCTTTGATATATATATTTAATACATAGCCCCAGGCTGGATCTTATTTGGTGAAAGTTGCTGTTGAGGTGATGAGGAGCCACTTCAGAAGGGCAGAGACAGCATGTTGTTTTCTGTTTTATCTGTTGGCCCAGAGTTCTGATCCACTGCGTTTCCTCATGATTTTATTTGCACATGAAATACGGAGAACATTTCGACTTATTGGCTATGAATAATGACAGCCAAAAAGAAATGTAGTTTAATTTGTTGTGTGCCAAGGTTTCTCTTGTGGAGGTGACAGTTTGTGACAGCTGTTTGACACCCCCAAAACACATACACCTCTATCTTCTTAAGTGTTATCCAGCTACACTGTGTGCCTGTATGTGCATGAGCACGTGCGTGGCAGAAGTACATGAGTGTGTCTATGTTGTGGGAGGTGTGGGAAGAGGGAGCAGCAGAAGAATATTAGATACTAGGAGAGCTTTCAATAGTATTCCCGCTACCAGATATTAAAATAGAAAAAATTTAAAATAAATGAAAGAAATATAAGAACAAGTGATACTGGATGACTTTTTAGAGTGGTTCTTGGATGTTTTGGAGTGTCCTTTTGTGAACTCAGCTACTATCATGCTAAACTGCCTGACTCTATAATTTTATATTTTAAAAAATTGTCTCTGTAGAAGTGATATAGGAGCACAGAAAGCTGTCAGTCATAACTTTCTTTGCGACAATGAATATATCTAATTTATCTTATTGAAAACTAGCGTGATAAGCATAAAGGAGCAAGAAAATTTGGAAATCAAGCAGTATCCATTCAAGTCACTGGAAACATAATTTTGGTTATCACTCCATTGTGTTTAGTAAATATAATAACACATAATTATCATTTACATTTTTAACACTGCAATTATTTTTTTTTAAGTGTTCAAAGGTATTAGCTGCAGGTAGGAAACAGGCAATTATAGCCACACTCTAGCTAAACTGGAACATTAAGGGAGAAAAGATAAAGAAGAAAGAAAGAAAAAAAAACTGGAGTCCAGCTACAATTCATGTCAATTTTCCCAGTCATTCATATTAATCATATTTATAATAAACATGTCAAAAAATCAATTTTTAAAAAAATAGATCCTACTTGAAAACTCCTTTTGCTATTGAATTCCTATGAGTTGTTTTGAGTCTGTAATATTTCAGAAAACTTGAAGATATTTTCATTTTATTTTGCATGAAGCTTTGTATGTTGACAAATGAATTATAGGGATTTCTTCCCTGAGCCAAGTTCAGAGCTTGCTTGGTATTAGTGTAGTTGTATATAATTTTCAAAATTAATTGATATGTAAGAGAAAGTGCATCCAATCAGCTGCAAGTACCTTAATTGATTACCAATTTGACTTCAGTATTAATATCATAATTCATGTTGGCATTTATATTTTGAGATCATCATATATTAGTCTCTTTGTATACATATTGTTTCTGAATACATAGCAAGTTTTCATTATTTTCATGAGGCTTTTCAAATTGATGTGGGTCTAGAGTATGAATGTCCTCTTCTTGAGTTGAGAGTCTGTATAAACTTTATCAGGACTGGGTATATACACAAGCAAGGGTCCAGAGATAAAATTCTGTTGAAAACTCTACAGGAAATAAAATTAGTTAAGTGTCCGTTGTTTTGTTAAACATCAGAGGAAAAGACAAATGTGTGTTGTGATTAAAAAATAATACTAATGCTTTCATTTGCTAAATTTTATTTTAGGTTCCACTGTAAATTAGATTTGATAGTGTTATAAGTAGTTTAGGAGAATTTCAGTAATATTCCATCTATGAACCAACACATGGAGGATGTCTCACTATATGTTTAGAAAAGTGAAGGAGGACAGTTAAAGATCTATAGTCAACAGCTTTCATGTCAATTTCCTGTCAACTATAATTACGCCATTTAAATCATTAAAGGTTATGAGGTTGAGGGTTTCTTAAAAATGTAATTGTGATCAGATGATCTAAGAAGTTTCACTTGACAAGAGCTAGTTCAACATTGTTCAAAAACTATTTTTTAGTAGTTCATATTGTCCTTTTTATGCAACTGAAATTTTCTTTGGAAGGTAAAAAAAAAATTGTGCACTATTTAATATATAGCATAATACAAGTTACTTATTCCTTGAAGAAACCCTTGAGGGATTATTCATAGATTATCCTGACTTTAAAGTAGCTGGTAGTTTATTGGCAATGTCTCACTTATTTTCTTCTAAATCCTGATTTAGAGAGGAAATGAATAAATGAGAGAAAACCTCTTAATAGTTTTAAAGAAAGTTTCACATTTTTGAAACCTCTAATATTCTTCCTAGAACTATCAAATTTGGAGTCATGAAAAAAGGGAAATATTCATTTTTTTAACTTTATTTGGAATATTTATCAATACTTTGTGGGACAAAAATTTCAAGATATGAGGTCTCCAATGTTAATCCTGATTTTTTTTTCCTCCTTGTATTTGTGTAATGCCAAAAGGAACAAAAGACATCAGCTCATAGAAAATTTGTTAGAAGTTCATATTTGTTATGATATTATGCCTCCTTGCCATTTATTATAAACAGATATATCAAATTAAATCAGAATTTTCCATGCTTGTTTGCTAATTGGGAATCTTTCCATTTGTTTACTCTTGGTATTTACCAAGTAGCCCTTAAGAATCTATATGCCAAATAACTTTATTCTGTTTTCCAAAGGCTACATACAATTTTTGGTTTAATATGATATATCATATTTCAAACTGGATCCTAGTGGAAAAAGTACACATTAACATTTATTATAAAGAGTTTTTACATTCATAAGAACTACATTTAAACTTGCATATAAGTTGAGTTTCCATATATCTTAGACAAGCCTTTTGGTGTAGGCATATTAGTTTCTTTTTTCTGAAGAAGATGGATCCATTTTACTTTTTTCAGATTTTCATTTACATAAAAGCCTTGGACTTTTTGACTCATTTTCCTTTAGAAACAGAAGAGAGGTGAGACGTGTTAAATAGTTTAAACAAGAAAATTTCTGTGAGTAACTAGGACTTAATTAGTATTATAAGCAAACATACCTGAGAGCATCTCTTCCACAATAACGTCTTAATAGTTTAAAATGCTTAAAGTTTTTAACAGATCTGCAGCATCGGCAAAAGACAAGCACATCAGATTTGCTTCATCTGCCTAGAGACTCTTGTCCTCTCCATGCTCTTTTCTAGATTTAGCAAAATTCAATGATCGTGCTAAATCAATTTTTTTTTAACTTTCAAGGGAGAAAACACTGGCAAAATTGTGTTTCCTCGGGAAGGCTGTGTGTGTAAATGAGAAACAGCGGATAGCAGCAGAGTGATCTCCTGTGGCCCTGTGACTACAAGCTTTTCCCATATTGTCTCCTGCTTTTATATTAATTACAACTTGCATTATCAGCTGTGAGTCTGTAGCCCAGCAAATAGAAAATACTGCCCCTTGAGACCTAGCTTCTTGTATCTATTTTCCATCTCTTTCTATTGTGCTCCATTCAGTATTCACTGCTTTTCTCCTGGTAACACTGCTCTTTAACGTAATTATGTAAGAGTAAGGAGAGTACCATATTTGACTCCCAATTATTAAAACCACTGGGAATAGAAACATGTACTCTTGGTTTTGTGTATCTTCACAATATAAGGTTATGCTTACTGATGAACTACCAAATATATACTTATACTCATTTAAATCTGTGTGCACACAAGTCATGCACGTGATGTTACATGTACACAATATAGTGTATATTAATGTTGTTTCTATAATTCACATTGAGTGTGACCACTTTTCCCTTTAATCTTCAAAGTATACATACATGAATTGTAGAGACATCTATATCCATCTCTGTGAGCACAGTAATCTATGTAATGAAAGCAAATTGATCTATCTATCAAAAGCAATATTGTTAGGAACTACATTTTCTGTATGTCAGTTTTGTTTCAGGAATCACAAAACTTCTGCATATCATTGGGCAAAAAGCCAGGAAGTTGGTCTTGAGGGATGTAAAGTTAGGAAAAAGAAAAAAAAAAAAAAGGAGTTGAGATAGACACAGATATTTCAACCCAAGAATGAATGGTATTGGTATAATAGGGCATGCTTTGTCTGTTCGTATTATTTACAGTCTTTGTACCACCAAGGAGAAGCTTAATTTACCAGATCTTCAAATATGTCTCTGTATATGATTACATCATTGTCTGTAGCTAGAGGGAACAACTCATGGTCTAAACATGAGCTTTGAAGACCTAACATCTCTAGAGAACCACAGGTTCAGATTTTTAGGAGTGACTTGTTTTCCATTCTTTCAAAGTAGATAAATATCATACTATTTAGTTTTTGAGAGTCTCTGAAACTCATCCTTAGTAGTCTCTCAAAACATGTTAGAATGCCATTTAGGATATTTTATAGAACAGGATTGGGTTTTGGTTTTTTCACTGTTGTTGTTTAGTAAAGGGAGAAAGAAAGAGAAAATGGAACATAGATTGCTTTTGTGAACAACAAATATGGGAACTGACTAAAAATTTAAGACAATTGGAAATCCAAGTCATTTCTAGGACTCATCCTCTTTGAAAGTCATATTGGCTCATGTAGATTTTTTTCTCTTTTTCTCTCCTAACTAAACATTGCCAAATTGTTTTCCTCAAGAAAATGTTCTCAAGAAATCTGATGAGCTCTAAATCAATACAGTCTGTCTTTCTGAAACATGGTCTTCCAATGTAGGTCAAAACTCAGTTCTGACTGGTGGAGACAAACAAGTGTTTTGCATGATGGGAAGTCCGCAACAATCCTTTCCAAACCACTCCACTCTCCAAATCCAGAAGCCTGCAATGGTTATATTTGAAAGAATACATAATTGTGATTATGACATTTGCCTTTAAATGCAGCTAAGGTAATAGTGGTTGATTATTGTCATTTTCATTGGAGTAGGAGGCTTTCCTAGCAGCTCACTTAATCAAAGAGCCAACAGTACTTAACATCATTTACTGCCCACATTAAAAAAAAAAAAAAAATAGCCTAGGTGGACATGTTGCAATTATTACATTTTCTAAAAGGAAGATTCTAGCTCGATGTTGTTGTAGGGCTAAACTCATGCCAGGCTATTGTTTCTTTCCTCTTTTCATGTAATTCTTCCAGTTCTTTATCTGATTACCATCCGGCAAACAGCTGACTCTAAGAGGCTGCAGAGGGCTGAAGAGCCCCTGTCTGCAGTTTGCCTTCAGCTTGAAGCTATTTGAGTGGTTTCCTAACTCAGAGATTAAAAAGAAGTGCTCATAGGCACAACTTTGTCTTAATCTAGGCAGTGGAGAAACTTGTTTTGGTTTCCATTTCATTTCCTTGTGTTGTTTCATTCCCCACCTTAGTTTAAATGTATATGTATGTGATTTATACTATAACCATTTAGTGTGTGCATTCAACATATTTCTGCTCCATGATTTCCTTTGTTCTCAATTCTGCTTGTTATTTAATGATTGTAATGGGATTTGTTGTTGTTGTTGTTTGGTTTTTTGTTTTTTGTTTTTTTTTTTTTCCAGAAAGCTATCATTACCCCCTCTATAAAGCTTTTGGGTTAGTTTAATGAATACAAAAAAAAAAAAAAATCTCATGCTAATTCCCAAACTATTCTTTCCAGTATTTTGTTTTGTTTTTGACTTTATTTCTTCTCAGCCTTTTGACAGTTCTTCAAAGAGAAAATAAGTTTGTTAACTGTTTTTGTATAAGAAGATGGTATATCTAGGCTTTTGAGAGAACTTTTTAGTCCTATACTTTGCAATGCTGATTTGATGTGGAAACCAAACCTTGTCTAGATTAAAAAAAAAAAAATCAAATAGATGAACTATATATAGTAGCAGTTTGGTGAGATTACTTTCAGATGGCTCCAAATATTTACATACAGTGTATAAATAGCATGTGTATGCTTGCCTAAAGCTTTATTGATTGATTTATGTAGGGGTGGGCATAATTTCCTAAGGTTGGCATTATTGTGGGGATTCTCTTCTGGGAGCTGCTGAGGGGATGCTTCTGAAAGTTACAGCCAAGTGCTTAATTTATTGTTGCATACAGGTGACAAGTCGTACAGGTCCAGCCCTAAGGCTGATCTGTTTCATGTGTTCTTACTCTCCTTTTCTGCCAGAGGAAATTCCATCTCTTGCCTGCCTTCATGTGGTGCTGATAAAGCCTTTCCTGTACATTAGAATTCCTGTTTTCCTTTAAGCAACAGCAGGGTATTGGGAATGATCAGGAAAGGGGAGGAGGACCAGGAGGAGAATACACTCACCAAAAGTAGCACTGAGCTATGATTATTTTCCTTACTTTTCCCTTTTAGATAAGTAGTCATTCTCCCTTCTATAAAACTAGTCGGCAGTGAACTAAAAATGACTGGCTGGCTAGTAAGTGAAAAAGAGGATATTCTTGCCTTGTCTCTCCTCTGGGTCTTATATATTTTCATTGTATTGTACTTAACTATATTAATGCTGAAAAAAAACTAATAAAATTCTCTCTATATATTTATATATATGTGTGTGTGTTTATAGGTATATACACTTATGTGTATATACATATATACATATACACATGCATATATATACACACATATAATATCATCTGGTCATATTCCTTAACAGTTCTTATAAACCCACTTTTATAGGGAATTATATCTAAGAGGTATATCATATGATATAATACACAATTAGTTTTTCAGGGAATCATTCTTTAAAGAGCTGCTGATTTTTATTCCCTTTCCAGCATTGCAGTTTGGGATTCTCTGAAACATCCAGAATGATAAAATATTTGGAATAAAAACTGTATTAAGAAATGTAATCAACTTTTTAGAAGTTGTGTCCCTTGGCTAATACCTGAAGGGAAATATAGCTTTAATCCTAAGCAATTTCCCACACCCCTCTATTTTTCTACATATCTATTAAAGATATATACTGCAAGTGCAAAGTGTGGCATCAACATAATACCAGTTTTGCAAATACTAATGTGTTTTCTTTTTCTCTTTCTCTTTCTCTCTCTTTCTCTCTCTCTCTCTCTCTCTCTCTCTCTTTCTCTCTCTCTCTCTCTCTCTCGGTCCCACCTTTCCTACTCTTTGCTCCTTGGGTCCTCATTTATGACTGGATGAAAATTGTCCGATAAAAATTCCTTGGCATCCTGACACCAGAACCCTTCATCTTGGAGAGACCATGATGATGCAACCTCAACACATTCAGCAGGCACCCCAGGGCCCTCCAGTGGGGGCCATGCTTCCCAGAGTGGAGACAACAGCAGTGAGCAAGGTAAAAGGTCAAACATTTTCCTTGTACAAAGTAGGCATGACTAAAATAACTTTAATTTTTTATATCAGTACATCTACCTTAGTGTAAACACAAAGTGGCAGTCAGGAGAGTTTAATCAGTTTTAATTTAGGGAGACAGTATTTCCTTTTCTTAACTTACTTTACTTTAAAAAAAATAAAAATTCAAAGTGAAATTTTTTTAACATTACCTAGCAAAAATAATTGATTAGTTCTGCCAGTTTTTAAAAAATAAATTTTGTTTCCTAGGATTTGTTTTTAAGTGCTATTAAGTAAATAGAATAATGCACCCATTTTCTAGCTGTAATACAGTATTTTGCATTATACTGTAAATAGTGAACTTAGTTTGTAATAGCAATTATAAAAGGCTTCTTTAACATAAGTGATTAAGCCTATAAATCTTAGAAGAAGCCAAAAAAAAAACCCCAAAGCCCCCCCAAAAAAACCTCTTATTTGTTTTTGAAGTGCTACATAATATCTTTCTATGGAATCCAGTATGTAGGAGGTTAATTTAGAAATTCCTACAAATTATGTGCTCCAATTTACATTGCATTCACCCTAAATGGTTGGGATGATGACAGTAGCTCCAAACCCTAAAAGCCAAGATAAGGTGAGGGAGGATGACAAAGTCTAATTTAGAATAGCTATAACTATTGCAAATTCACCAACTAGACATAGAGCAATCTCTTGGTAGGAATGGCTCTACCATGGGTAAAATGGTAATTTAAGGGAAGATACATTATTGAATGTAGGCCAGGAGAGTGTATAGATTTTACTTTTAAATATTTTATACTGGATAGTGTCTGATCTAGGTCTATTTCATTTCTATTATGACTATGTTTATAGCCACAATATTAAGCATTAGATAGGCTTCTGAATAGAGGAGAGGTTAATAGCTTGAACTGTCATCTCCCGTGTGTGCCAGTATAAGTGGGGGTATGAAGAGTTCCTTCTCTTCATGCTCTGGGGTATGCCTTTGCACCACTGTTGTCCTAGGAGGATGCTAGTGGTTGGAAAAGTCTCCTTTCCAAGAGCTATTTACTTGTAAATGGCTTAAAAGATATTCAAAATTTAAATAGACTTTTAAGTAGTCTAGAGCTGAAATAGAAAAGAATATCTTCAGGAGTAAATTGTGAAACATCTTAATGTTTTTTAGCTGAGGGTGTCCGATTTGTTGGTAATGTGTCTGAGGGAAGACTAAACTCTATGGTGTATTGATCCATAAGTCTAACTGACTGCCACCAACCACTTACCAACTTGATTATGAGTCAATGCCATGTATGCACAGCCGTGAACTTTTAAGTAAGTTCAATTTTTATTGTTACCCTCTTCTCCTTGGCTCTCCCATCCTAAAATAAAAGTTATTTGCAGAGCTAGAAAGGGTTAAATGCATCTATTAATTAAATACAACACCCTAAACATTCTACAAAAGAGGGAAAAAAGAAGCAGCTGATTTAATGGTCTAATGAGGCCATCTTCCAGAGACTTGTTTTGTGTGCGGCTTGCTTTGACCTTTCACTTTGCTCAGGAGCTCAGCGCTTCATTTTTCACATTCTTGCAATTACGTTAACGCTTCAAGCATTTCTGACTCCAAGTCAGCTAGCAACACCAGGCATAACTCAACACTGTGAGTTTTTCTCCTCTCTGTAGATTCATTAACAGGTCAACAAGGTCCCAACTGAAATTTAAAACTGACTGGTTCTGTTGGGTTACTTGAGTTATGGCAAAGGAGATAGCAGGAAGGGGGCAGAGACAAGGGGAGGAGAGAGAGAGAGGAGACTCTAGAGTCTGGGGCAGAGAGTACTTGTGTAAACCCCTAAGGTATATAGCTTTATCATTCCAACCATTTATTTTTTTGGCAGGGAAAAAATAGAAGACTTGAACATGTCTTAGATGACTGTTTCCTTTATTTGGGGGTAACACCTTCAGCTAGGTTCTGGGGAAAGAAAATCTAGAAGCCTTGGGTCCTGGTACCACCTTATTCAATGTTGATGGATTTAATTCCTCTAGGATTTTGTTCCTTTTAATCATATCTAGGTGGGATTAAAAATGGATATGGTAGTTTATATGCATAAGAACTAGGGCATCAATAATCTTTATTATATTATAGCTTAAATAAACAGTGTCGCCATTAGAAAACAGTCTAGTTTACATGAGGAATTTTGTACCTGGCTTACTACATTAATTGTTCCACACTTAGGAGTATTGCTGGACATAAGAAAGGAGCCACAGTAAAAAGAATGGCAGTTGGGGAGGAGGGTGGGATTAGGGCAGATTTTGAGTAGTTTGTTTTGTTTTGGTGATGTTGGTGGTAGTGTGTGTGTGTGTGTGTGAGTGTGTAGACCATACTTGATTATACATTGCAGTGGAAATGTCTGAAATAGTGGTCTTTATATTAGTTTGCTATTTTGGCCCTCAGAATTGTCCAAGGTAGCTTTCTGTGGGAAAGATTAATTATCTGCTTCAGGGCAAAGTCAACAGAGATATTGACTGAAATCACATGCGTTTATCCTAGGTTAAATCTTAAGGTTGATGCATAATGCAAAACTTAGGTTGGGAGCTTTTGGCCCTTTGTATTAAATATTATAGTGTATGACTTTGCAAACCTACTTTGTAGTCCAGAAAATAATTTTCTTGGTTATTCAAAATTTATTAGCACAACAGGCATATGGGAATCTGCAAAATGATTCAGTTTCAAAACAAATTATGATAAACAGGAAAAAATAGGAATGAATTGTACTAAATACAATGTTTTCATACACATTTTAAATTAAACTTTAATAGCCATATGTTATAAAACAATACATGCATTTATGTTGCTGTATTATTCTTTTGAATATTTTTACTATATTGATTGCCTGCATATCTCTCATTTGTAACCTCAAAATACCTCATTTTATGACCTGATAGTGAAAGAGCTATGGTTACACAGGTGAAAGGTCATCTTTCCCCACCCCCATCCAACCCCCAGACTCCATGCTCTTACAACAAACCGAAAGGAAAAAAGCTCACATTTTCAAAACAGGGAGAAAAAAGAAGAAACTTTATAGCATGAAAAGTTGCCTTGGAAGTACATCATTTTAAGAACCATCCCATTCCTAACAGCAAACTAGATGAATTATGAACCAAACTTTCCATGTCCAGTGTGACTTGTCTTGCTTAGAGAAGGTTTAGGAAGACAATTTGTATTATTAGCTGTTTAGAATGTGAAAGGAAATCTAGCTTTTTTCAGGGATAGAACTGGGTTTCTGACCACATTTTCTTCGCCCTGGGAAGCCACTTTTCCTCTTTGTCTCTGATTCCCTATCAGTAAAATTGGGTTGTTAATACTTGGGGACTCTATTTCAGCATCAGCTCCTTTATATATCATTGGTTGTTTTGACTGAGTAAGGACTTTGAAGCAGGCCCCTTGTTCAAAGAGTACTATGAGAGACTTGGATGAAAGGCACGATATATGTACAAAGTATTATTATTATTATTGATGTGTATGTGTAACTCCCATTAACGTTGATGGGAGTTATGCATGTGAATTGGCAGGAGAATAGACCCCTCAGTGTTTAGAGCACATGAAATTTACATTTTTTCCACTGCTGTAATTGAGATGTTGACAAATTGGAGAATATTGATGAGCCTTTGTTTTAAGTATTTTGTGCCAAGTTTGTTTTATTTTTCCTGATTTGAACAATGGTGTGGGTTCAGCAGCAATGAATAAAAAGGGTAGAGTAAAGATAAGTTTGTATTTCAATATTTTGATGTGCCAATATGAAATAAATTGTCTTAGGCAAATGGAATATGCTGTTTTAATCGTTAGCTATGCATGAAAGAAAAATTGATGTTGACATCTTTGCTGTAAAATCGTTGTAATAGGGCCTTCCTTACAATTCATTTTTGTAAAATTCATTTTGTACATTTTGCAGCAATTGAACAATCCCTGCACTGTGAATAGGCAGGATTCCCAGAAATACCGAGACAGTTGGCCCAGTAACTGCTGAGCTCACACTGCACGCCACACGCACATTAACCATACTGTTGCCAGATCCAGTTTAGCCTCAATACATTAACATTTAAGCACCCACCCATCTCTTTTCTTTCAGTATATAGCATTATATGAGCCAGCACATCCCCCCCCACTACCACCCATTGTCACCCCACACCAACCATTTATAGATCTATCTATCATCCAGTCAATGGAGCAAGAAATTTGTAGTAAATCTTTTATATATTTACTTATTGTACAGTTTTCTTGTCATTATATTGTTGAAATCTTCAAACACTCCTCAGTTTATGGAACTTAAGACTGAGAAGTAAATGAGTTTCTAAAATATTCTAAAACATAGCTTAGCTCTTTCAATTCAAGTTCTATAGATAAAAAAGAAATTAGGTGTTTTTTCCTTTCCTCTGAAAACATACTGGATATTTAAAAAAAAAAAAAACCCACTTACTATGTGCCCTGAATATATTCTAGTGGGATTTCTTATTCATCCCAGGAAAACTCTGTCAATGGAATGTTTTCATAGTGGCAGGAATCTCTTTAAAATAACCCTAAATACAATATGACAGATGCCATCTGGCATAATCTTTTGCTAGTTGCTTTTAACTTTTATTTTTCCTACAGCTAAGTTCGTCCAAAGCTGGTCACTTACTGTAATGATAGAGTAAGTGATTTTTTTCTTCTATCTATTCTTATCTGCACCAAAATAATTAGCCAAGAAAATAAGTAAACAATAGTGCAGAAGCTGCTGGGATATGGGATACTGATAATTGTCTTTTATTCCCCCCTTCACAAAATCCCCACACCTCTCTTTATATAAAATAGATGTGTCTTTATTTCTCCTTTGGCCAGACTACCAAATATTTTCTGGTTGTCTTCTGGGAAAATTATAGTCATAGCTGTTAGAAATCAAATAAAACACTGATAATTGAATCTTCTAAGAACATGCAAGTATCTAAATGCTTTCTGGAGCTGTTGCTAATTTTGACTAATTTTTTACTGTTTTCATTAACTTAGTTGAAAAATCTAGTGATTGAATCTCTGTTGTTTTTTTTTTTAAACTTAGTCATGTAAAGGGATGTCTCCTGATGCCAGTTAGAGTTTAATTTAGAGTAGTAATTAAACTTGAATACTGCCTCATAAACAAAAGATAAACAATAAACCAGCCACGTTCCCTGCTGTTTCATAGCTTTCTTTCCCAGATGTTTTAGCCTGATAATTTTTACATAGTGAACTACCTAGTATGGAGTTTTGTGGACAGAGGTCAAAGATGAGTTCTTTGAAAGAAGTTTTTTTGGAGGTAGTTTCCTTTTTTAACCAAAGAGCCAATAGACTTTCCATCATTTAGATTAAAAAATTCTAAAATATTGAAAGACACTTCTAATTGATTTTGTAACAAAGTCCACTTTCTTAAAGCAGATGTGCTTTTTAAAATCATCAGTTCATTTTTTAAAGATTTATTTTAATTTTTGTCCTTCAGAAGTACTTTGATAATAAATTTCCTTTGGGGGGGGGAATGGGAATGGAGATTAATGGGAAAGAGAGCAGATTTTTCTTTAAGTGTTTCATTGATACTAAGAAGTTTAAAAGAAAGAGGATGACTAATTTTTTTTTGCCTTTAAAATCTTTTCTTAACTTCCCCTCCATTTCTCCTCTCGACAACTTTCATTGTTGTTTTTTATGTGTTCTTCTTTGATTATTAAGGATCTTATGTCCATTTTTGGACCTTTTCCCTGTCAGACATGATCTTTCTAATTGTCAGGTACTAGTAGGCCGTTCAAATGTAGAAGCCATGTTATTTTCACTGGGTGGGGTAATTACTGAAAGCTGAGAATAGCTGCACTAAAGACAGAGGGATACTTTCATGATCCCATTAGCATAAGAGTGGGTAAATTATTCATGCCAAGTGAGGATTCTATGGGGAAAAGTATAGTTAATGCACATAGTTTTTAAATGTATCCCTTTCTGCTCTGAGACTAAATTCTTGTTGGATTCAGTTCTCAGACGTTTACGGGAAAGCTCTAGTGGCGTGTTAGATGCCGTTCATCTCTCTCTGTTTGCAGCACTCTCAATAGAGACCATCTGGCAAAGATCCAAAAGGTGATTAAACAAAATGATCAGCTCTTGTTGCTGTGTTACATGTCCAATACTCTGGATTAAAAAACATGACCCGCGACAGTCAGCTAGCATCCTTCTTCTCCCCACCCAATCCCCCCTCCCATTCCCCGTATAAGAATTCAGATGGTCCACAAATGTCTATGCCATCTTTGTGTCCTTATGGCCCATAATCATGAACAGGTTGTGTGAATGGTTCTTTCTGTAGCACTGTCTGTTCCCAGCAGCATAGAAGCATTTCATATTAATTGGGTCAGTCTAATGTTCATATTGACATGGGGAAGAATTACTAAAATTTATTCTTATAGCAGACAATGAAGATGTGTGTGTGTGTGTTTGTATGCATGCACGCGTGTGTGCTTTCTACCATGAGGGAAGGGGCATGTGACAACTGGCTTGTGCAACTGATTAATTTTCCTTGAAACTGGAGAAAATCAAAGCATGAAACACACACACACACACACACACACACACACACACACACACAAACAACTGTCATTCTTTGAAAATAGTGCACAACTCTTTAAAATCAAACCAGAATGGTTTAAGGATGGGGGTGGAGGGTTAAGGAGGTTGGGTGTATGAGATGTAGTTTTAATACTATAATCAAGGATGAATTTACAGAGCCATTCAGAAGAGTACTCCCTTCCCATAAACAAGCTGATAATCACAGGGAATCTAACTCTCAATTAGCTCTTCCTTCCTTCATACAGATCAGGGTCTATGTCCTCCTTAATTTCAAATATGTTGCTATTGAGCCAGGTCTTTTTATGTCTTGTTTCAGTTTCAAAAGTTGAGAATTAGTCATTTGTATTGTCTTTTTATTATCTTTTTAATAAGCAAGGTAAAAAAAATTCAGCCAATCACTACACGATTAAGTTAAGGTAAAAATGCCAAGATCTGTGAATAGGGGACAGATGTATCTTATCTTTGGGGGGTTGTACCAAATGCCAAATAGTAGTGTAAATTCAATAGAAACCAGACATCATGAGGAAATGATTGAAGAAATATTGAGATTAAATCTGTGAGTGGAATATATATATGTGCATACACTTATTTTACAACAGTATAATTAATTGCTAGCATTCCGGACTTAGTGTAAAGCCTTAACTGAGTTTTAGCAAGGGACAGTTTAATAATCTAAGCTAAATGCATCCAAACTATAAAGGAAATATTACTTATTGATGGTTATTCATAGAATGAGTTGACCTTCATTTAGTACTAGGGAAAATATTTTAAGGCTGATATTACACAGTAGATTTATCTGAAGGGAAATGTCAAGAAGAGAGAAAGAATAAAGGAAAAAAAGAGAAAAATACTATTTCAAATGTTTCAAAGAAAAAAAAATCACTAGTCTTATCAGCTACTCTTAGGATAGAAGGTGAAAGTAATAGGTAAGAGATACAGATGTACCCCTACTACACAGGGAGAGGAAGTGGGGTTCCTCTTGAGTCAGTGCAGTGTGGCAGATGAAAGGGACTTTTATAGCCTTGGGGGTCTTCAGGCTATTATAGGGCAACTCATGCTCTCTTATCATGCTGATTTTTCAATTGATTTTTGGCTGTACTGTACTTGTTGAAGCCCTCTAGAGCATCAAACACAGCTTTATGTTACTATACATTGTAATACATGTGTTCTATTTTTCTCCCTCATTATCTTTACTTTGCCTGATAATGATAGTTCCAAGTTACCCTAGGTATGAGTTCCCACGACCACCCTTTTTTATTCTGCCCCTCACCTTATCTTCTTCTCAATTCCACCTCCATTTTTCAACCAAAATATTTCTAGGAATTCATGTCATTTTGGTGAAAGGTGGAAAAGCAACTATTTTTATTCATCTCCATACTAGAAAACTTTCACTTTGAATTTTGTTTTTTAAATTGTATTTATATCAAAGAAGACATTAATGTAAATAATTTTACTGTAATAGTTCACTTCACCTATCATATTTATCTCCCAATTTTCTTTTGTTATGTAATAGTCTTCCCATGATGATGAAAGAAACTGATATGAAACTCAGAAATGTATCATTTAATTTTTTTTTTTATTCTCTGGAAATGATCCTTCTCCCCCATCTTCTTGGTAAGACAATATTCTTTACTTTAAGTTGTAAATTTACATTTATAAGTAAGTTTCACAAAGTTGTTAACTCTTTACATAGAGATTTGTTATAAAAACCAGTTATAGACATGTAAGATAAAATGTTGATCTATTGTGAGCTGGCCACAGAAATTTATTTTCTCTTTTTAAAAGTGGGTTAATGGATTTAAAATTTAAGTAGCCTGAGAAAATTTGTGTATGCATGCACCTCTACTTATATTGAATATATATATTTTTAAATCAAATTTCCCTGTAAGGAATTTCAAGAAACTATTTAAAAGCTGAAATTTTCCAGCATAAAATATTTCTTTAAATAGAATAAAAATCATGCAATCATTTGGGGTTTAAACATCTTTTGGTTATTCAGTAGTTTTGTGACAATGTTATTAGTTATGAAGGGAACTAACATATATGTGTTAATATTTATAATATGTGTCTTAAATTATGTATATAGGTTAGAATGTTGGTAATGGTATTTACATTTTTTGGCATAAAATAAATTAAAAATTAATATGATAGAGAAACTAGTAAAAGAAATCACTTAAAGGATTAACTGTTTACATGATAAATTAAGCATCCTTTTGGCCCATGCTCCATAATTAGGTTGATATGAACTTTAATGGTATATATAGATAAAATAACCTGAAATTTTCTACTGAAGAGTGTTTTAGTGAAAAGTGAATTGGATCAGGAGCCAGGAGAGATCTGGGTTCTTCTCTAGCACTAGTTAGGTGTGAACTTGAATAAGTTGCTTGACTTTTCATGGCCCTAATCTTTGGCCATGTGAAATCAGGGTATTAGATCAAATGTAACCAAGATCTCTTTAATTTCTAATAATTTGTGAATCATTCTGTGGAGCATACTTTTGGTTGGTGATTTTCCATATACATATTCCAATTAGTCATATTTTACTTTTTAAACATATATTTATAATGAGCAAATCAAGGAAAGCCTTATTCTATAGTTTTTTTTGTTTGTTTGTTTTTTTTTAGCTGAGGTAATTGGGGTTAAGTGACTTGCCCAGGGTCATACAACTAGGAAATGTTAAGTGTCTGAGACAGATTTGAACCCAGGTCCTCCTGACTTCAAGGCTGGTGCTCTATCCACTGCGCCACCTAGCTGCCCCTATTCTATAGTATTATAACAGTGATCAAAGCACTAGAGTAGGAGGCTGAGCATTCATACTTGATTCTGCACCTCTCTGGTTGTTTGTAGAACCATTAGCAGTTTCCTTATTCTGATTGAGTTTTAGGTTCCTTCTCAGTCAAATGAAGGTTGGGCCAGATTATCTCTTAGGTCCCTTTCAGCTGTAGGATTCTATGTTTGCATTCCTGTAATTTATGGTTCTCTTGTGTTTGTGTACTTTATTTCTTTTTTTTAAAAAAGTATTCATTTTCTTTCTCAGATTTCCAAGTCTAGTTGCAACATATAATGACTTGATGTTTCAGTGTTTTTGTTTTAGGCATAGATATCAATGTTATTAGGACATTTTGTTAAGGGAATGAATGTAATGTCCATTATCCCATCTCTTTGGACATTATTGTTTGAAGATAGTAGGAATTGGCAAGTCAGGTTTAGGAGGTCACTAAAAGTGGTAAGATTAACATCATTACACCGTCCTGTTTACTAAATATAAGGTCTGGTGAATGTTCTTTATGGAGTTAACTCTGTTACCTCTGATTGAAGCAATTATAAATCTCTCTTAGTCGGCTTTCCCATTCTTCATCTAAGTATAATGATAATTGATATTCATTATGATGACCCTGAGATGAGATCCTGAAGTATCTTTTGTCTCATCAAAGAAGGATTAAATCATCTTCTGGATAGTTTTAGTGTTAATTGTATTTTATTGTGTTCCATTTGTTTGAAAATTTATAATTCATGTAAAGTGTACATATGTTAGCTCCATTGACCAGAGTAAGTGATTAAATAAAACTCCTTATTCTTTTACCATACTAGATGATAGATATTTTGTTAGAGGGTTAAAATGATACATAGATTTTTCCAACTTGAAGTTCCTTAGAGAAATAAAAAAGATGCCAAAAAATCTATAAAAAAAAGTATTTATTAGTTTTGATTCACCTACACCTTTTCTTAAATACCATCTCCAAAAATAAAATAGTAAATTATATGCCCAATAGAATCTATGAGGGAAAGTTAATTAACATTAGGTATTACAAGGAATAATGGAAACTCCTTGAGAATTCTTTAAAGACAGACCCTCATCCCCCTGGGTTACAATGTTTAAGGTGTATACTTAGCTGGAGGCAGGAGGGTTGATTAGATGATCTCTCAAGGTTCCTTTCACACCAACTATTTTTTTATAAAAAGGTCTTCTAGTAAATGCCAAAGGCGTTGAATCCTTAGCCAAAAGACCAGAGTACAGTTGGAAAATACTGTGTATTAAAAAAAGGGGGGGGGGAATTCTTTTGAATCTAGAGAAGGATAGCTTCATTTCCTATAAATTTTGCACAGACTAAAATTTACCATACATTAAATAAGTAGAAATTCCCACTAAAATTATAGTAATATTGTGTTTTCTCAAGTAGTTCTGCAAACCAGAAGAAATACGGGTACTACATTTATATCTTTTCAACACTACATAAAAATCCAATAACATAGTTTTTGAACACTGAAAGTATCTTGTTGGTGATTAATAAAGTTGAATCAAAGTAGTAATTTATATGCTTTCCATTTATGTAGCCTGTGGGACTCATATAGATAGATACTTTTTGTAAATTTAAAATTCGATAATACTATAAATATTTGCAGCCATAAGTATTTAGCTAATGATACAGCAATATACTGTATCAGTAGGAGTGAAAAAAAGATACATCTTAATGATGTTTAATAAAGTTAGAAGAGACCTTAAGAGTCATCTAAAATTACCTACTCATTTGACAGATGAAGAAACTAAGTCCAGGAGAGGTTATGAAAGTTGTCTTAGTTAATAATAATTAATAACTAGAAAGCAAATACTGTCAAAGTCCATTCAAAAAATTTTTAATATTCTGGGAATTATTAGATTTAAGAAGTGGGACAGTGTATGAATGTGGTTAATTTTTAGTTATGCAAAAAAAAATTGTTTTTTTGTTTTGTTTTGTTTAATCCCACAGTGTTGTTTTGAGTAAAGGGCTTTGCAATTTGTAAAGTTCTACATAAATGCAAGCTATTATTTATTACTGTTACTAATCATTTTTAGAAAAACACAAATATGGGTGAGATAATGTTTCAAACAACATTTAACTCCATTTGGAATATTTTCCGACTTTATAGGATTTTGGTTACAGTATATTAACCAAGTTATTGAAACAAGGTATTGGTCAAGCCAGGTTTATACAGGGGTTAACCTTTACACTCCTCTCCACTCCCCCTGTGGTTCTCACATTTCATATCTGACATTCTCCTTAGTAGTTTGTTCAAGCCTGCTACTTGTTTGGAGTAACTTTGGGCTTCATCCAAATTCCATGTCGTAGACTATATAAGTCAATCATGCATCTAAATTCCTATGGGAAAATAATATTGGTGCATATCTCTAGGAAGATAACTTCTGTTTTTCAAGTATACAAGAATAATTTTTCAAATTGAGGGAAGAAAAGAAATTTTCTATAAAATTCTAAGACTCCTGTACTCTGGCTATACTTGTATAAACTTCCCTCTTAACTGAAAGCCTCCTTAAAATCATATTTTATAACCATTACCTTAATCAAATGTATTCACTGAATGTCCCCTGGGTATCTGGCACTGTATTAGCTATTAGAATATTTCCCTTTCTCTCTTATCTCTATTTCCATCTCCCCCCTCCCTCATATCTATCTCTATTTGTACCTGTATCTATATACATACACACACATACACACACACACACATATATATAGTATCTTTGAAGAGTTTACAACCTAGAATCCAGTTTTAGTTATTGCTAAACACATTTCACTACATGTTATATTGAAGAAGAATCTTCTTAAAAGGATTTGCTGAGATAGAGATCAGTAAATTTTGTTGCAAAGTCATGGAAGAGTAATCTCTACACAGGTGAATATGAGAGAGGAAAGAAGAGACAGATGAATTATTTCACTTTGGTTGACACTTGAGTGGACATTTTTCTGAGATGAAATAGGCCTACCTGGAATCTTCTAGGGTTAAGAACTACAGAGTCTTAACTTGTCCCCATTTCACTTTTCTATAGATCACCAGTACAGAATGTATCAGAACACAGAATATATAACTAGATTTGGGACTTTGTCTTGGGCACATTTTCCTTTATTCACTGAGGAACAAGTTGCCTGTGTTCTGTGGTTAAAATAT
Source organism: Myrmecobius fasciatus (assembly GCA_023553655.1). Taxonomy (NCBI): domain Eukaryota; kingdom Metazoa; phylum Chordata; class Mammalia; order Dasyuromorphia; family Myrmecobiidae; genus Myrmecobius; species Myrmecobius fasciatus. The sequence continues at coordinate 107,706 of JAJPUD010001627.1, read as the reverse complement.
GGCAAAACCAGGATTAAGGGCCATCAAGGAAAAAGCAATATATTCAGATGCTGAAAGCATTCACTATTAGAGTCTGGTAATTTAAAAGTAAAATTGTAAATTAAGGGTTCTTAATCTTTTTGTGTGTCATGGACCTCTTTGGCAGAATGACTAATCTTGTGGACCCCCTACTCATAATATTTTTAAATAATTGAAGTAAATGCCAAATTCCAAATAGAGGTTAGTGAAAATAAGGTTATTTTTTCCATCCAAGTTCACAGACTCTGAAATCTATCTGTGGGGACTATAATTGCTATAAAATTTTCTTGTTTCTAATCCATTGTGTCATACTGTTTCTAAGCATGACCTAATATTTTCCTCACATAGATATCCTTCACTTATGCTATAAAGGAAAATGTGTTTCCTCATTGACTTTCACTATAAAAAGAGAAATCTAAAAATTTTCAAATGACCCTGTTTGGAATCAGAAGACCTGGATTCAAACCTTTACAAATCAGTCTTTGTCTGGGCCTCTATTTCCTCATCTGGAATAGGAGGAAATGGAACTACTTAGTCTCTGGAGGTCCTTACAGCTCAAATTTTTTGGATTTAAAAAAATCATAGGACCACGGATTTTGAATGGAAGGGACCTTAAAAGTCACACCACTTCCCTTATCCTCCATATGAGCAAACTCAGACCCAGGGGAGTCACATAGGTAGGAAGTGACAATATCTGTATTCAAACCCATGTTTTCTGACCCAAGATCCCATATTCTTTCCACTTTACCACATTTAAAGATTCAAGATTGATTGTATTAAAGAAAAAAAATTATATCTAATATATCAGCATGTTGGTTAGTACTTTGGAATAGTAAGACTATTTCCTTACCTCCTCCCTCCAGTGACATGAATAGGCTGCCTCCACTGTGAACTGTTGGAGATCTTGAAATCTTGTGTCATGCTAATGAGTAGCAGAAACCCTGATTGTGTGCCCACCTGTGTCTCACAAACTCTCCTGCTCTAGAAGCAGTAATCCTTGAAGATTTTGCCATTTGGCTAAATTTTTCTCTAGCCTCAAACCTTTAACACTTCTAACTTTACATTCAAAATAATTCTTCTTTCTGAATTTTTCCATACTTAAGCTTATTGGCCTCTTTCCACTCATCTTGCCTGGTAACACCTATATAATTTGTTATAGTGTCCTTAGCCAAGAATAAATAGCAGCAAATAAAGCTAAGGAGTGAAATATCTAATCCTTTTTAGTTGCAGAGGCAGATTTTGAGGTCTGCTATGTGTATGCTTCAATATATGCCTCCATAATTCCTTGTACGTAGTAGGCCATAAATGGATATTTTAGATGCATGAATGTAATTTTCTGACAATGAATTATTGCCCAATAATCTGCAACAAATTTGGAGGCTGTATGTATGTTGACATGTGGTTTCTTTAGCTGGTAGGTGGTTTCCTCATTACGGCCTAGAACACTATCAGAGCCTCAACTATCAGAAGTTGTTGAGTTTATCAATGTGGTGAGCACATTAATATAATAGGGAAAGCTAGGTTCATCAGGGACAGTATGGTAGATAAAAAGTGCCAGAGGACTCCCACTTTCTATAAATTGAAGGAACTGTTGATATTCCTTAGAGGAAAATATGTGATGATTTATTAACTTCGGTAGTTTAGAAACTTGTTAAATGAAGGATACTGGATTACTTATAGATTCTAGAGAACCAATACTTAAGGGTTTTGTTTGTTTGTTTGTTTGCTTGTTTTTTGACATTTTTCCAGTGTGTATGCATTAAGACTTTCTGGACTTTAAACATGTTAATTTCTGTAAATTCTTCTGCCCATTTTAGAATGGAATATTATAAAAATTTTCTGATATTTGACTAACTGCTCTGTTTATCCCCACCATGGAAGTTCTTTGAAGAACTAGTACTGAATTCAGGAGAGAGATGAGGCAAAAGGAAATCTTTGCTTTCTAGATATTTTCTTGGTTCTGTAATGTTATAACAAATATGGGCCTGGAAAAATGTACCTTTAACAGTCAAAAGATATCTTTTTATCCCCTGCTCCATTCTTCTTTTACTTTGTAATTCCTTGAAATGAGGCACTTTTGAAGTATCTTATCCATATGCTGGCACATAATTTGCTAAATCCCTAGGCACTTGAACACTTTAAATAAAACATTTCAAAAAATACCCAAAATACATCCACAAAATACTCCCCTCTTTTTTTAAATAACCTCCCCTCCAAAGATAATATTTTTGCTTTTAACATTTCCAACTTGTCAGGTATGTTTTACATAAAAAGGTACTTAGCTCGCAAATGTATAAAATTTAATGAGGGTAACTTGCTGCCCCGAGAAAATCATTAAAATCTCATGTCATCTTTACAATCAAAAGGTTGTCACCCTTCTATTATTTCTTTATTGCAACCTTTTATTTTTATTTCTTTAACTTAAACTTCAGTCTGAGTTATGATTTGCCTCTTGTTAAAGATTTCAGTGCAGTGATTTATGCTTTTCAAAAAAAGCAATTTCTTTTTCTTAAAAAAAAAAAACTATGTCCAAATCCACTGGGTCAAGTTGAGGGGTAAAGAAATAGAGTAACAAGGAGTACAACCCTCATTAACTAAAGACTTAAATTTTAATTTCCCTGTTTTACAGATAGCACTCTAAACAATGGAACAATGATTCTGACTAATTTCCTAAAATTACTGATGCAAAGCTAGAAGGGACCTAAGAAATCATCTAATCCAAGCCTTTCATTTTACACATAAGAAAACTGAAACTCAGTGAGGTTGTCATTTTCCCAAAGATGCACAGATAATCAACTTCAGAGACAGGATCTGAACTCAGAACCCCCTCACTTCAGTCAGCACTCTTTCCTTTGTATCACATTGTCTCCAAGAATGTGGTGAATTAAATGTCCTTTGAGATCTTTTCCAGCTTGATTTTAAGAAACTTGGTTAAGAATTAAGTAGTTATATTAGTACATATGAAGTGCACTGGTATAGTTATACCAAGATGACAACAACATACTTGGATTTATGATAAAGAAAAAAAAAGAATCCTATCGTTCTTTTTTTTTAAATTTCAAAGAAGAAAAAATTTTCTGCTGATGCCATCAGTGAGGCATACAATTGAAAAATAACAAGGCCAAGGAAATTTCTCATAATGTGTTTATGCACTTAAAGCTAGTTTGATAAGAATGAAATAATATTTTCCAGAGGCATTTTTTTAAAATTTTGTTCATTAAGATGCCTTAATCAACATACATAAGTGTTCCTTCAATGGATTTTCAAAAACAAAGTCAAAATGAGTCTCTGTAGGCAGTGCAATTTTAGCAATTTTTCCCTTCTGACTTGAAAATATTGAAGCAATAAAATAACACCAGAACTTTTCATTGAAGGTCATTCTAAAATGTTTAAGCCATGACATGGGTCTTCTTTATTGTTTGAATATTTCAGGGCCACTGAATTTCTTACAAAAAAGTAGTTCCATGTATTCCAGTGAGATTGATTTTTTTCCCTCTATGACAAAATAAAGTAGAACTATCTTCTTTTTGGCAATATTTTCTCTCCAAGGGATTTCTTGACAATCTCTTTAGTCTGACTTCTAGTACTGTTTCTGAAAAAAATCTCTAGGGATTTTAGTGACTGTGGTAGTGTCAGAATCACAAAGCGTCATATCTAGATGTTTTGACCTAATTTCGATTGCCAACAAGGCAAAAGTTACTGTGGTAAATGAGGTGTTTAAAGAGAGAAGCAGCCCAAGGGGTTCTGATCTCTGTTTATGGACAAAGGGTAAACTTTGCTTTGGGACCATGTGAATAGTTCTGACTTTGGAGTAGTCATTTGATCTCTATGAAAAGAGGGGCTAGATTAAATGTTATCTAAAGACTAGTTCTGTATCCTATAATCTCTCTTTAACCTGAAATTGAAAGCTTCTTAGTATTTGCTTATGAAAGATCATAGGTAGAGAAGAACTTTAACATTGGTTGAGATCGAAAGCAAACCTGCATTTTAATGTTCAACATGATGCTACATCCTTCATTCACGAATTCTTTTGCTTTTGTTGGGTTTTTAAATGTCTGTCATGTATGATACAGTTATCTTTCAATTTAAACCTTCATCTTGAATTTCATTGCTTAACATCAAATTTATACAGACAATAGATAATTTATTCCTTTTTAAGAAATGTTGTGCTTTGTTTGTTGATTTTTATTCTCTGGATTGGGTTTGTGGTTTAAAGGGAAGTTAATCCCAGCTCTCCTAAAACCTATAGAGTTTCAGAAGGATTTCTTAAGGACAATGGCCTTTGATACTCCAATGCAATAGAATTTCTCAGGCATAAATGCTCTCAGACCCAATTTTTCTTAAGCTCCATGGCAATACAGATGGTGTCTACACAGTCAAAGTGGAGAACTGAGGAATTATTCAGTGACATTGCTCAATGTAGTTTATTAATCTGGATAGGCAAGGGCCAAAAAAATCTTCCTTTTTGTAGGAATAATATCATTAAAATTTGTTTCAAATCTCTACTTTACTGCCTGAATAGGTGATTTTTAAAAATTTGTAAAAACTTATATAATATCTCTGAAATTCTTTAGTGCACCTTTCTCCCTAAAAATTTTCTAAATGAAATATATTTCATGTATTTAACTTTTCTGAGAATACATATTTGAAAGAGTGGTGGACTTGTAATCAAGAAACCCTGGATTCAGATTCTAGGACTGACAATTAGTAGCACTATAACCATGGACAAGTCAGTCATTCAGTCTTGTTGAATTTCAATTTCCTTATCTGTAAAATGAAAATATTTAATGCTGACAGGATCACATGAGGCTAAATGAGAGAAATGTAATTTATTATTATAGAAATAACATGCCTGTGTGTGTATACACACACGTATATAGGAAAGTTAGGCAGTGAAGTGGATAGATTGCCCAACCCTCAGATACTTACTAGCTGCATGACCCTGGGCAAGCCACTTAACCCTGTTTGCCTCAGTCTCCTCATCTATAAAATGAATGGGAGAAGGAAATGGCAAACCATTCTTGTGTCTTTGCCAAGAAAATTCCCAGTGGAGTCATGAAGAGTTGGAAATGACTGAAAGGACTAAACAACAACATAGATATAAAAAATCACAGGTCTTATTAAAATGTAGCTGTGATCTCATTGATCTTAATTCTATTCAGTGAGGCAAATTACAAAGCATACATTTTGCCCATGTTGTGCAGCTCTTGTTTGTGTCCTCCCATAGATCTGTCAGAGGGGTGTCACCTAAGTGTGCTAGACTCCTTTCTCAACAATTTGGATGGAGCACTTGAGTGGTCCAACCTAGTTCTTGTCACACTACTAGTCCATTAAAAAAAACAAAACAAAACAAACAAACAAAAAAAAAACCATACATTTCTGATGACATCCTTTACTATGATTCTTTTTTGAATTATTATTTTTGTTATTAGTACACATAAAAAAAGTAAGTCAGATAGTTGTGTTGTTTCCTGTCATTGAACAAGAATAATTGTTTGTTGTTGTTATTGTAATTTTTGAGTTCTTGAGTTTATCAAAGAAAATCTATTATCTGGGATGAAATGAATTCACAATTCAATTCTGGAATTTGTAATAATTGTTATTTATTAAAATTTTTGTTTGCATAGCACTTTATAGACATTATTTTATTTGATCCTTGATTTAAAAGTTAACTTGTACTTTACTTACTTTCAACTCAATCCACTACTTAAAAATCACTTTCTAGTTCTGTACAAAGTTGCTCTGGATTTAAAGTCCCAATTCATTAACTAGCCTTGTGACTTGGGAAAAACAATGTAACCCCTTTTTGCCTTAGTTTCCTCATCCTTATATAAAATAGGGATAATAATACTTCACTAGTTAGCCAAAGGAGTGGTTATAAAGACTTTACAGATTGTAAAGTGCTATATAAATGTATTTTTATTGTTATTAACAATAATGATATTGTATATTAAAAGATTTTTTTAATTTCAAACTTATGGGTGAGTCAGAATTAAAAACTAGGTCTTAGAGTAGAATTGGTAGATATCTGTGAATGCTTATATCCTATGTCTTCCATTTCAATGTTTTATAAGAATCAAGAAACTAAAGGGCTTTTATATTTCTGGTCATTATTCATGACTATAAACTTTTCTTGAATTGAATAGATTGCCTTTAGGAGATTAAAAGGGCTGATATTGTCTTAGAAATAATTATGTCAATTAATGGGATGAGCTGTTGAACAGTTTTGTAATGGTCATCTAAATTTATCATCAAATGGTTAGCCACTAATTCTTCATTTTCTAATGTTTTGTCCACATCGACTCACTAGACAGACTCCCAAAGCATTGGAAGGGTAGAGAAGTTTCCATTGTGGAAGTATAGAGATAAAATTACAGATCCTTTAAGTGTACTATATCTTCAAGAATTTCAAAGAGTACTCTTTCTATATTATATTACAATATATTCACTTGGGGGGGTCATTTTTTAATTTAGGGATAGATTTCTTTCATTGTTAATCTGACTGAATGAATAAATGAATGGATGAATAAATAAATGAGTGGAAAAGTATTTAAGTGCTTACTGTGTCCTAATCACTGGGGATGTAAAGAGAAATGAAAGACAGTTTCTACTCTCAAGAAATTCACATTCTTAGAGAGAGGGGAAATATCTATAAGAGGTTTCTTGCATGCTAGAAGGAAAGGTCCAATAGTCCTTAAGGTGCAGCAGCAAAGGAGATAGAAATATGGCCCTTCTTTAGTATAATTCTCACTAATAAAACTTATCTGTTTCTGATATTGAAGCAGGTCATGAAAACTTTCTTTTCTGGGTCTTCAGTAGCTATGGAGGCTAAGGAGGCAGACAGTTGCTAAATCATATCTCTTCAAGCATTGTTCCCTTGAATGATTGTGGAACTAGCTGGAAGCAAGGTTTCTCATCTGAGGATGTGGGGTTAGTGCCCCTATTCTAGGAGTCTTGTCCTTGTATTGTATTTCTTAGGCTCTGAGGTAGTAGCTACCGTTTGAATTGCCTAGCACAAGCTTTCTCTTTCTTTCCATCAAGAAACTTTTTTTATTTGAATCTTAAGGTTGAATTGGGATCTACTGATGTATATATAAAATGAGGCTTTATATAAACCTGTGGTCCAGAATCTTAGTTCTGGTTTCATATAGATTAGGTTCACTCTTGGGGATTCAGACCACTCCTAAGGACCTCATAGTTCTCCAGACATATTATTACACTGTGGTTCCTTTAAAGGAAAGAACTTGGGAGTGATAGAAATGTAACTTTCCTTCATTTGGAACTACATAAATCACAGTAGTAGTTAAGGGTAGGGCTATCATAGATGTTGAATATAAAGAAAACTTGGAGGCTCTGGAATTCAGCTCCTTCATTTTATAGACGAGGAGAGTGAGTTCAAGGAGTTTAATCTGCCTAAAGTCACATACGTAATATCTAAAACCAGTTTTGAGCACAGGTTTTGCCGCATTACATACAGGGCTGTGATTTGCTCCTTTATATTTCATCTTCTTAAACTGTGGGTCCCCTATGGGGTCTCATAACTGAATATGGGGGTTGCAACATTATGATTTATTATCAGTAGATGTTTGATTTGTAAACCTATTTTATGTAAAAATTTCTTGGATGAAAAGTGATCACAAGTGGGAAAAGTTTAAGAAGCCCTGAAAGTCTATATCATAGCTCTATCCTTTGCTGTTTTCTAATCTGGTTCTTGCTGTGCCCAGAACTTTGGCAGTGTTCAATAATTCCTCCTATGGGTCCATGGCAATTTAGCTTAGCTATTCTTCATTGATCTACTATTCCCTCTGCCTGCTTCCATTCTAGGACTAAGTGGTTCTTCCTCCACTAAGCCTACATCCTTCTGGGCATATTTGCTACTCTTTATTTTGAGTCAGTGATTATGATACTTGTTCTGTAAGGTGATAATGGAAGAAATTGTAAGTGGTATCAGGAATTTGTTGCCAACTCAGAAGTCACAAATTGCCAAAATGGATTTTTCCTCATTGCTAGATAATCCAATAAACAAATAGACAAGGTGTTTTCTGTCACAGACATGGTGATTATTTAATACTATAATAGGAAGGGAAGAGAAATCCTTATCTAGATACCATCTTTGTGACTTGGCTATTGGTGACAGGTCCTGGGGGGACATCCTGATATTTAGCATATAGAATTGGGGATGGGTACTGGTTTTTAGTGTTATTATAAGGTTAATATTGCCACAAGAACCCTTATAAAAGGGGTAAAAGATAAAATAGTAAAATCACTAGTTCCCAAATTTCACCTAGTTAGCAACAAGCATATAATTAGAACAGTTAAATTAGACATCCTCTATGTTAATAGAAAATCAGCATGGCATTTTACAGATTAGTTGCAAAACATAAGGGATGAGTTTTTTGTGGATTCTTCATAGCTATATTAAACACTATTTAGTTATACATCCCCTAGGGTTATACCAGGATAAAATTAGAATTTGTGAGTAATTTAAACTAAATTTTTCTTGGGAGTTGCAGAGAATGAACACATGGATTTACTTTGTTTTTAAATGTCCCTATTAGACTAATGTGTACTAGTATATATATATATATATATAATATATAAAAAGACTTCTAGCATGGTAAGATTTCCAGTTTAAACTATGGGGTAAATTAATATTAAAAGATATTTCATGTAAATAGTCTTTTCAACTGCCTTCTCAACCAGATAGATCTGCAGGGCCTACCCTAACACTGACATAAATTTTTAGAAACCGTAGACTCTATTTACTTCTATTGCTTGTAAAAAAAATTTTTGACAGATGGAGGAAAGACTTTTTGGATAAAACTAAAATAGTTACTTTGTAAATGAACCTCTGAAAATATTTGAGAATATCATATTTCTTTCCTGATAAAATAAGACAGTTTCTGAGCAAGACAAATTATAATATTAGATGTTATGGTATAGTCTATAAGTGATGTGCATGAAATGTATCTCAAGATGGTTAACAAGATGACCAAGTTACTAGTTGAGTACAAATGGAAGAACTTGGAATCTGAGATCAAGAAACTGGAGATTGGAATTTTCTGTTAACTTGGCTTACAATACTCAGATTCTTAGAATGGCTCTATGCACTCAATAATAATGTCACTGATGACACAGGATATTTAAAGCTCTGTAATATTTCTGATTAATTCTTAATTGTTGCCATGCTTTAAAGCAATGGTATTCAATTCAAATGGAAATGGCAGCCACTAAACCAGGATTCCTGCAGGCACATACAGACTTGGAAAACTATTTATTATTTATATTTTATTTATTTTGTTAAATATTTTCCATTTACATTTTAATCTGGGTTAGGCAGCAACTGGGATTGAGACACAAAGCTGTGTGTTTGATAATGCTGCTTTGAAGGACTTTATTCTCTTCTAAAAATCAGGAGTCCTGGGTTTTAATTCTAGTTTGGCTAATGATCAAAAAAAGTCATCTGCCTGAATAGTCTATTTTAAAATAAAAGCCTTATTCATTAGAATTGTTAAGATTTAAAAAAAAATTAGTGTCTTCTTTTAAGTAACTGATTTGTTATAGCTATCATTTTGCTCACTATGGCATAAGAAAGCAATAGTTTTCAAAAGGGAAAACATTGCCTTTTTGAAATAAGTTTTACATTTACACAGAATGAAGCAATGTACTGTTTTGTCTCCAAACCAAAGTATGTTCCAAAAGAAATTCAATTATTGACTTAATCACTTTCATTTTTTTAAAGTTAAAAACCTAAGGTCATACTGTTGTAAATAGATTAATTTCTATTTTAAAAAACAAAATCTTTTAAATTTTCTGAATTAAGTTTGAAGTTTTTATAATCAAAAACTAACCTCTATAGAAACAAGTTGTATGTCTTCATTGAGATTTTTTCTGACCTACATGCCAAGCATAGGTCAAGAGGCCTCATTGAGGGAATTCCCTGTTATTGGAGTTATTCAAAGTAAGGCTGGGTGAGCACATTTTGTGAATGAGGCAGAAAAGATTCATTTTTTAAACAGGAGGCTGTGCTATTCAACTTTTGTGGTTTGTACCACCACAATTCTTTGATTCTAAGGACTTCTGAAAAGTTTTTTTTTTGGGGGGGGGTGTCTTTGTACTTATGAATATGCATGTTAACCTATATTTTGACAATTATACTTAAACAGCTACAAATTAACAGACTCAGGGATGACTTATTGGCTTAAAAATGAATTAAATTTAACAAATGTTAATTAGATATTCTCTATATCTAAAGGTCTGGGCTAAGTACTGGGGAAATAAAATGTTAAAGTGAGTAAAAAGATTCCTGCCACACACATCCTGTGTGTGTGAAGCTTCAAGTCTCATAAGGGGATATGATACACAGTGAGAAAGTATCATCCTTTGATACTCTAAAGACCTGTGATACTTAAGATCATCACCAGTAGATCTAGCAAGTCCACTAATTAAAGCATCTTCATAGATTTCTGTGGCCAAAAATTTCATCATTAAGTAGCAATGATGATGCTTAGACACAGAGTTTGATGCTGATGAGCTTCTGTGAACTTAGGTTGATCTGTGGATAAAAGACACTCTACCTAGTTTTTTTTTTCCACTTTCCTCATATTTGGCCATTCCAGTTTAGCAGGAACTGCTAGAATTGTACTTCACTAGCATAGACTTTAAGAGATCAAGGTCAACTACATGCCATGCTGAGCTTTTAGAGAAAGATTTCCATGGTATTCATAAATGGCTTCTTGTGTTACACAGATAATACTAAATAATACATGATAGATATATAAGTGCAACATGTGGTCCAAGGTACAAGAGATCGTTATAGATTGGTATGGGAGGAATCTGGGGAAGCTTTCAGGACCTGGGTTTTAAACAATGAGTAGGAATTCAATGGAATGAGTAGGCATAAAAGGACAGAAAAAGCATTCCTAGTATAAAGGATAGAATGAACAAAGATGTGGGATAACCCTGTACATAGGTGGGTTACACAAATAGTCTAGCCCCTTGGAGAGAAGCAATATGAAATATGGCTGGAAAGAGAGGATGACAGCATATTGTAAGATGCCTTAATGCCAGGATATGAAATCTAAACTTTACCAGGCATTTGGGTAATATAGTCATGCTAGGCTTGTCATCTGAAAAACCTAAGTTCAAATCCCTCCTCAGACATTTACTAACTATATGATTCAGGGACATTCACTTAACTTGTCTCAGACTCATTTTTCTCATCTACAAAATGAGAATATCAATGCCATCTACCTCACTGGGTTGTTATTAATATCAAAGAGATAGCATATGTATAGCATTTTGTAAAATTTAAAGTGAAACAAAATTCTAACAATTATTATTATCATTGTTATTATTTATTAAGCAGTAGGAATCCATTCAGGATTTTGAGTATGGAATAACTTGACTCTATGTGTAAGTGAAATGAGTCAGCTTTGTTTAAGATAGATAAGAAAAGTGAAGATAGTGGAGAAAGACAACTTTAGAGGGATCTCTACTAGGATGGTTTCAGTTTAGTTCAGCATTTATTAAGCACTGCACTTCCTAGGTACAAAATAGTATTCTAGGTAATAGAGTTATAAAGATGAAAAATAACCTAATACCTTTCCATAAGGAACATGGGCATTAATGAGGATATACTCTATATTTACAAATAAGCGTTTTGCAAGGTAAAATATAAAAAGGAAAAAAAAAAGAAACCTAGTTGAAAGAAAGAAGGAAGAAAGGAAGGCAAAAATTTATTATGAATCTTCAACTATATCAGAAAGGCAGTTGGGGAAAAAAAGATAGACAGAAATGAAGTATAATATATCTAGATGTATATCTAGACATGGAGGGCTATGAGATCAAGACTTGAGAAGTCCAACTAGGAGCAGGCTAAGTCCTCTAAGGCATGGTCTCTGGTTTTAAGGAAAAGTGCTTGGCAAGAAATGAATGTCAGAGGAGAGGCAGTATAAGGCCAAGAAATTGTCAGTTTGGCTAGAATATAAAGGTGAATAGTATGAAAAAAGCTGGAAAAATATACTAGGGCAGATAGGGAGGGTCTTAAATGTCAGGACAAAGAGTTCTATAGAATTTTTTCCTGTGGAATATAAGTAGGCTCCTAAGGGTTTTTAAACCATGGAAGTGACATCATTTCTAAAGGAAGTGGGGAGGGATCAAGGGATGTGAAAGATCTTGCAGAGACAGAATAACAGGACTTAGTAACTCTTTAATGTGAGATGAGACTATAAGAGAATTGTTAGCAAAGAACATATTTTTTTTTTTTACCATTAGAGATTAAACGATGGTACCCACTGACTAAAAATGGTGAAGTCAGAAGGAAAAAGTAGTTTGGGGAAAGATCATTTAATTTTTGCTCATGAATTTGATAGTAGTACAGAGCATATTTATCCTACAGTCAATTAAAAGTTTTAATCTGGAATTTAGGAAAAAAAAGTTAAGCCTAGAGATATGGATTTGGACTCATTTCCATAGCTGAATCTACATGGGATGAAAAGAATCACCATGTGAAAGAGTAGAAAAAGAAAACTTTAGGTCACTACCAATCTTAAAAGAAAAAGAATAAAAATGAAATTCTATCAAAGGAGTTAGAGAAGGATTGATAAAGAGGAAATAGGAGAATTAGAAGAATGTGGCATCTTTGAAACCATAAAAGACAGAATATCCAAAAATGGGAAGTAGTTAACAATGCCAAATGATTGCAGAGCTCAAAAAGAATGAGGTCTGAAAATAGGCTAATGCATTTAGTGATTAAGAGATCACTAGTGACCTTTCCAAAGTAATTTCATTAAAGTATTAGAGACAGAAGCTAGATTACAAAGGGTTGAAAAAAAAAGGCAGGTGATTTTTTTTAATGTAGAAGCACTGGTTGTAGACAACTTTTTAAAGAGGTTTTATCTTTAAAGAGAGGAAAAATATGAGTTATAACAACCAAGGAAATACTTATCAAATTAGAAAGATCAGAGTATGCTTGTAAGCAGATGGTCCTTGGAGACAAAATTGAAAATATCCAAGCTACCGGGGCTCATAAATATAATAGGGTTTTGGAGGACTCATGAGGGTAGGGAACAAGATCAAGGTCAGAGCCAAAAGAATTAGCTTTAGCAGGAATTGGAGGTGTGTCTTTAGAAATAGAGAGGGAAGGAAGAAAAAGCAAGTTGTGATAGAGAGAAGGAAAGAAGGAACCCAAAGAAGCTAATTCCAAATGGCCTCAACATTCTCAGTGAAATGAAAGGAAAAATGATTTCTAAGTACTGGGATTTGTGGAGTGAAGAAAGCCTGGGAACAGCTACTATTGGGAATGAGATAGGGAATCCAGAAAAGTAGGTAAAGGAGAGAGAGACAGAGAAAAACAGAGAGGAAGCAACATTTAGAATACAGTTTGAAGTTATTCCATTCAACAATTCAATTAAACAAACATTTATTAAGTGACTACGATACGCCAAAAACAATTGTACAGGGACAAAAAAGGAAATAGTCTCTGCTCAGTGATTTTCCTTAGTTTTCCTAGAAGCTTTAATAGCTGGCCAGTAGAAGCAGAGAAATTAGATGTTATATTAGGGGTTTCTTAGTCTGTACATAAAAATTTATTAAGCACCCACTATTTGCTAGGCATTGTACTAAGCATTGGGTATATAGAAAAAGGAAAAAGACAGTTCCTATTCTCAGCGAGCTCACACTTTAATGACAGAGATATAATGCAAAAAGCTATGCACAAGCAAGCTATATACAAGATGAATGGGAAATAATCATGGGAAGGCACTAGAATTAAGGGTAACTAGGGAAAAGCTTCCTATGGAAAGAGAAATTTTAGCAGGGATTTGAAGGAAGCCAGAGAAGTCAGGAGACAGGGATGAGGAGGGAAAAGATTACAAACATGGGAGATAACCAGTGAAAATGCCTGGAGTTGAGCAATGGAGTGAAGTTTTAGGTTCCTTCCATCTTGACATATCAGGGCTCCATAGCTTAGCAGGTTGGGAATGAAGGATTTCTAATGTGTTGTTTCATGAGTCATGAAGGTGTTAGACCATGGTGCTAAGCCTGGATTTGGAGGCAAGTGGACTTAGACTAAGAAAGAAGATTATGGATCTCATATAGAAACCATTTAGCCCAAGTCAGACATGGTAGTTGCTACTGACTTGTAACTCTCCCCACAGATGATTTTCTTACAAGGCACTTAGACTTTTTGTTCCTTAGATATTCTTTAGTATAGAGTATGCTAAACCACTCAGTCCCTACCAGTCTGACATTCTCTTATATTCTCACTTTTAGAAGTGAGTGTGAGAACATGCTGCTATGCTTGTAGATTCTGGTTTGGAGAATATGAATGGGTAATTGGAAGCCTGCACCCATTTAAGTTATTAAGAGGAATGAATAGTACAGATATGAATAGTGATTCAGGCAATGTGGTATATATTGGTGCAGATTTTTAACGGCTTTTTAAAAAAAAACTGTTAACTATAATATAGTGTCAACATGATCTAGAGAATTGTGTGCTGGACATCAAGAAGAGAAGACCTGAGTTCAAATCCTACCATTAACATTTACCAGCTCTTTGACCCTAGACAAGTAATCTAAAGCCCCAAGCAACTCTCTAGGACTTATTTATTAAATCCTGAACAAGTATAACTTCATCATATTTTCTCTAGAAACTTTGAAGAACTTTTATTACACTTGAAAACTAAACTGTTATTGTTTCATTGCCAGATTCTTTCTCTTATTGATTCTTTTTGCAGCTAAAATTCAATTCCTTTCCAAAGGCCACTATTTTGGGGGCCACTGACTATAATTATAGGGATGTTGCATGCTGCCACTGAAACTAATTACTAATTTTTCAGATCCACAGTAATATAAAAGATGATGAATATGTAAATCATTACAAGATCACAGATACATCTGATTTACTCACCTCACTTAGGTAGATCTCTCCTCTTTTTAGATTTCAGAGGGTAATAATTTTATAACTCACTTTCAACTTGCTTTCCTCTAACCCAGGAAAAAGGTATATTATCACATGTTCCAGGTTTGCAGACAGTAACTTTGATTGGCACAGAATAACTTCTTGGAACTAAGATGTTAGTGTGCTACACAGGCTTAATTTAATAATTTATAACCCTGTTTTTAGTACACTAATATATCTTCATTAAAGAAAGATCATAAAGTTTGGGTTGTTAAAGTTTGCAGATTAGATTGACAAAACTGCCACCTTTCTCAACAACGCATATTTTCATTGCTTCTTATGAATTCAGGATGGTTAATATGAAAAGTATTGAATGTGAAAATATTGAACATCATTTTTTTCAAACAATGTGATTTTTATTGAATTCATTGATTTAAAACTCTGAAAAGAATAAAGAACATTTAGCAAGAAAAACATTTTACATATGGAAAGCCTATGCATTAAGAATTTGTGCCTTTTATCTACAGGTATCGAATTGAGCTTTTCATTGCATATAATGTTTAATTCTTATAGAAATTCCCAGTACCCTAAGGTTTTTCTGTTTAGGATTAAACTGAGTAATTTGGAATATCTCTAATCATGTTTCCCCATGTGTAACATTCCAGCCATGTCTGTCTTACTTTACTCTTAAATATATAATTTATAAATAGATAACAGTGCTGATAAGCTTGTTTGAATCCTTCCTAGAAAGAAATGACTCGTCTTGGATTGCATGTGATAGCTTCAAGCTGCTGTGGAGTAACTATCCACTACAATGAGAAAATCTGTTATATTATTCATCTAGAGGCTACAGGAAAAAAAAAAAAGCTGGCTCCCCTAGTAACTAGAACCTATTATTACGAGGCATTACTGGAGACAAACTTTATGCTTTCAAAAATTCTCTATTGAAAAAACAAGTATTCTCTCCTCTAAATCCCTCTCTCCCTTTTTTGTACCTAGTTGAACACTATGCACATTGTTCATTTACTAAATGTAATTGGATCTATGATAATCAAAAAAGTTAACTCATTTAAAAATAATTCTAACCAAGAAATTCTGATGTTGTCAATATAACAAATAGTTTTTCTGTCTATAACTTCAAATTTCCTTCTAAATGTGCATGCTTACTCTGATAATTGACTTTATGTTTACATCTTCCCTAGAAGCTGTGCTTTTTAAACATACATGACAATCCTTCTCCATGATATCCAGTTGTTTTTCCTCAGTTCCACGTCCATGACCCAGTAAAAAAGTGTGGAATCTTATCATGAATGATTTATTGGACCTTTGATGATAAATTTGGTGCCATTTTTTGACCTGGAAAATGGGGTGAGAAGGAGAGATAACTTGTTTTTAAACAAGGAAATTATTTAGACATGCAAAGTGTTTATTTCCCAATGAGAACAGAGCATTGTTAGCAGTGACTGCACACATCCCATGATACAACCTTTTGACAACTGAGTGTCTGCTGGAGACATCTGTGAGAGATGACCTTTTGACCTATGAAAGAATGTAGCGAAGGTGGGGGAATGCACTCTCAGCCCTGGTCTAGGAAAGTCTGTAGGAAACAGTTTTCATCATCTTGGTTACAGTATCCAATTTGTATCCTAGTTTTTGAATTCCAAGATAACCTGACAAAATCCTTTTCCTAAAAATGCTATGCAGTCTTTTAAACTGTCCCCTCCCAGACGAGATGTAGCTCAGAAAAATGATAGCAAGTGTCCCAAATGTTTTTTGGAAGTGAGCTACAGAAATCAGTTATGTTCTTACAACCAGCCTATGGGGATAGCTACACACTGTTTGCATACCAAGTATTCAAACTCTGTGTCTAAGCATTGGTTTGGGGGCCAAAGGTGGTGGGGAAACTGGTGGAAAGTAAGTAATGACTACATTGCTTTAAAAGCATTCTCAGTAGTCATGATCTTCATAGAAACAAGAATCCATTGTATGGAGACTGTAATCTGAGAAACTTTCTGTTATCATGCTTGTTTTACTCACCAGCATTGGTCCCTAGTACATGTGACCCTTTGA
>JAJPUD010001627.1:73216-88216 GCA_023553655.1 Myrmecobius fasciatus | reverse complement strand
TGTGTGTTTGCAAAAGGGCTGTCCTGCAGGTTTTTAAAAGCAGAGTGATTTTTTTTTTTTTTGAATGGGACTGGATCAAAGCTTTTTCAACATTCCTTCAGAAGAGATGTGGTTTACTGTAGCTCAAAGCAGGTAATCGAATACATTTCTCTAGGGACAAAAACCCACTGGAACAGAGCTATCCTGTCTGTGCTGTATGTACAGTAAAATCCTAATAATATGTTTTTGTGTTTCCAAGGGAGTACCTATCAAGAATTTTGAAGCCACGGTGTTCAGGATGGATAGTAGAAAGGTTAGAACATTTTAGGAGGGAAATAGAAAACTCTGGAGAGATGAGATCAAAAGTTTTGGAGATATCTATGAAATATGAGTAAATTTTACAAGTAGAAGCTTCTCAAGGAGGATTAACAATCTACTGAGGGAACTCAATAAATAACAAAAACATTAGTATAGAGCAACAAAAAAGTAAATACTATAATCAGTTCAGAGGATCATAAAGTTAGAGCACAAGGGGACTTTAGCAGTCACCTAATCCAACTCTTCTTTTTAAAGATAAGAAAATTGAGGCCCAGAGAAGCTAAGGAGCTTATGTGTCTGAGTCAGAATTTGAACTCAAGGCTTCCAGACTATAAGTTGAGCATCCTCTTACTATATCATCCTATCACTAAGTTTTCCTTTGTTAAATATTAGTGGTACAGTATAGAATGGGACAGGGTATAGTGGATAGAGAGCTGGCCTGAAGCCAGAAAGACTTATCATCATGAATTCAAATCTGGTCTCAGACACTTATTAGCTATGTGACTCTGGACAAGTCGCTTCACCCTGTCTGCTTCAATTTCCTCATTTGTAAAAATGAGCTGGAGAAAGAAATGGCAAACCATTCCAGTATCTTTGTCAAGAAAACCCCAAATGGGGCGATGAAGAATAGGACACAGCTGAATGACAACACCAATAGTAAAGAACAAATTGTGATAGATCTTTATCCTTTTTTTCTTATAGTCATTTCTCTTTTTCTACCTTGACCTATTCAGAACAAATCTCTCAATAACTTCCAAAATATGTTGTCTTTTTTTTTCCAAACAGTTTGTTGATGATAGCCTTTGCATTAGTTACAAAAAAAAGAAAAACAAAAAATCTGTGAGCTTTTTGTACACAGCACAGACTTTTGTTTTTAGTCTTCATTTCCAGTTTAACTTTTTAATCTGCTTAACTTTAAAAGGTAATGATATTAGGTAATTTGCCTATAAGTGACAAGAGAGGAAATATGCTCCCAAAATAGATGAATTTAAAATAATGAAAATAAGCTTGTCTTAAATCTAAGCATCATCAGCCCATATATAATAATAATGTAATGTTTATGTAACTCTGTCATGTACAGATACAGTTTCTCCTGATATTTGCAGAAGCCCTATGACATGCAGTTCAGGTATCAATCCCATTTTATAGGAGAGAAAACTGAGCCTTGGAGAGGTCAAATAAGCACCAGATAGTCTATTTGTTCCAGTGCTCATTCCACTATACCCTGTTGCCTTTCACTGTTTCAAAGCTGAATACTAAGTATACAGCACAAAAAGGTCACAAAAGACCCCTCCCCCCAAGATTACCTAATTACTATTCAAGTGGGAAATCTAAGAGGCAGTGCTTTTATGGTCAATATGCTTTTTTTATGGCCATTTACTCCATTTAAAAGTAGCCAATTTGATCTTTTATTTCTGTTCTAAAAAAGAATAGTTGTAGCCTTTTATGTAGATCTATGGAGGCCTTAGAGACCATGCTCGTAACTCTGAGATGAAAATAACTTATTCCCCATTCACATGTAGTAAGAAGTAGGGATTTTGCCTTGATGAATATCTAGTATGATAATGTTGTCCTTTCCTCTCATCCCATTCTTGCTATGAAGGTTACCCTGGGTTTGTAAAAGTGAAGTCTATGGAAAGCAAATTCTGGAAGGTTCTAACCAATTTAGAAAAGCTTTGGATACCAGCCAAAAGTTAGGCTTTCTATTACTTGAGGACTAGACTAGTTAAATTCAGAGAGACTCAGTGTTGATTTTGCCATAGAATTCTTCAAGACCACTTACTAAATTTTTAAAGTGTTGCTGTTTGTTTTGGTGGAGAGAGTTCCCACATAGGTGGGATGAATGGATGATGGATATTTGAATGATTTCAGTGTAAAAACATTTCCCATTAATTGAGAAAATTCACAACTTGCTGATGAAAAGGAATTTTGAAAACACTGTCTTGTACAAGACAATTGTATTTTTTGCCCCATGTGTGTTACCCATTTGGTTTGGTTGCAAATACATGAACTCATAGGGTCACAGATTTAGAGCTGAGAGATATCTTAGTGATCAGCCTCTCCTTAGGGAAAAAAACAAACAAACTTGTTCTTTAAATAACTAACCGTATATTATTTATTAGAGATCCTCAATTAATGGAAGATTTATGTATTTAGGTGAAGTCATAAAACCTGGCAAAAATCACTGGAAAAAAGCATAAAAATAGATTACCATGACACTGGCATTTGGGAAAATTAGGCAGAAACCCACATATTAAGGAAGGCTCAGTTGTCATTCCATAAGGATTCATAGAATCATAAACTATTAGACTTGAAAGAAAATTTAGAGATTTTAGGATTAGAGTTAGAATATGACATAGTCATATAACTAGTTAGCAACAGAGTTGAGACCAAAACTACATTTCCTAATATTTAATTCAGTGCCTTTTCTAACACTGGAAATATAGTCCACCTACATATGTAACCAATTTTATATATATATGTATATATATAAAATCAATTTTACAATTTGCTACCATAAGCAAAATCAACTATTGCTAATTTAATTCTTATTTTTGACTACAATCACCTTGGTAAACATGTCTAACCAACAGAAAGTATTTTAGAAAAGAAGATATTTTAATAAAAGTTCTGTTGCTATAAAAATGTGGTCTAGAAATGCAAGTATCAAATTCCACACTTGTCCCCTAGGCTACCAGGACTTTCCATAATTTCTGCCATTTTAGTAATATACATTTTGGGAATTCATCATTTAGTTTAGAATTTTGAAAATTCTTAAATAAAAAGAAATACAGGACATAAGTAGTTGAGAGAATCATTCTTAATTATAACAGATTTACATAATATAAAAATTTTAAATTGTCATTTAACTAAGCTAGAAACTTCTCCTAGGAATAGTCTTGTAACTAGAAATGGAGTTGACCATCTCTCCAATGATTCCTGACTGGAGGTAGAAATTGTGTTGTACTGGGTCAGCAGTGAATTCTTCACTCAAATTGTGCAGAGTCAGCTGGGTTTTAATTTGTTATCTTCTCAAGAGTGCATTCACTGACTTTATCACTGAGAAGAATGGCTCCCTTGCCTAGTGTGATCAAGATCTGGAAATTTGCTATCTCAGCATATTAAGGTTAGCCTGCTATTTGATTGGTGGGACTTAGATCTGATCTTACAGCAAAGATGTCAGTTCCCTATTAGACTAGTTTAGTGGAGGTTTAGGAGTAACTCTACCTAGAGAGCAAGCTTTTGCCTTTTTTTTTTTTTTAATAGGCATGACAAGAACTTCCCTTTTTATAAGAGAACCTTTCTTAATCTCTTCTAAAATCTTACTATAAAAATCTAACTTTATCAACGAATAGGACCTGGATGGAAGCTCTTTTGACATCCCACTCTGCCCTCAAGTTCTTCTTCTTCAGTGGGAGAAGTAACTGGGCATTTCAGAATGTGGCCTATGTTAAAGGAAAGCAAGTGTGTGCATTTTTTTTCCCTTTGTATCCTCAATGATTAACCCCAGTGCCTTGGGCATAGAAGGTATATAATAAATGCTTATTGAACCAAATTGACTTTTAGATCAGTCTGTCTAGGAAAAATTAAATGGGCAGGAAGGAAATTATGTTTTATCATACAAGTAATAGCCAACATATTCTTTTATCTTTAATGAGCTTTTAGAATGTGAATTCTGAAATATTTTTATTTCTATGAGTATTTATGTTTTGTGCATTTTAAAGAAAATGTGTTCTTCCTCCAATGATATCTCTATTTTTGTGCTAATTCAAAAGAATATTTCATTGAAAATCTTTACATCGCAGGTTCACATTCCATATTTCTCACAATTTTACTTGGTTTGGGACTATACTAGACATTTTAATGAAAAGAATATCTGAAGACTTATTTTTAACTTGAGGGATATTCACATTCTTTTCTGAAACATACTGTTAGTTCTTCAAAAGGGCATTCCCTAGCCACAAAAGTCGTTATTCACCTATAGGGGCAATGAATTAATGCTTTAAGTGGCATGTACTCTTTGAAAAAAAAAAGTTCTTTAAAAACTTAAATAGTATTTTGTCTTATTTTATCTATTATCTCTAAATCTTAGATGGGGAGCTACGCTATTTTGCCATACTCTTTTATACCTAAGTCTCTTGAAGTTTAAGGGTTTCCTCATCCTTGTGCACCTATCACCACACCATGTATATACATAGTAAACACTTAACAAAATAATGAATGAGATAGAAGTGGCAATTACTGTAAGAAATTTCCATTTGTGAAAGAAACTGAAGTCTACTGGTTGTAACTGCTGGTGGTAATTAGCTAAACTGCTTCCTACAGAACAGTATCTTACATATTGAAGTCACTTTAAGCCATATAGCCTCAGAACTATACCTAATTTTCAGTTCCTTGGAACCAATATTTTTAATGATTTCTACCTCCAAATTCACTTAGAATAAAGTAGTGTTTTAAGGAAAGCTTAAAACACCTCTTCATTCATTCACAAACCATTTAATAAAGGCTTGTAAAGAGAAGTAGAGTAAGACTCTTTGCAAATTGGTTGGAACTCCCATAAATCTCCTGGGTCAATAAATGGTCATGGGATGGGAAGACCTGGAGGGATTTTGATTTGTATATTTTCAGGGAGCAACATGGATGAGATCACAGATCCATCTAAGTATAGATGTGCCCTAGGAGAAGGTCAAAGGTTAATAAGATGAAGCCCCTTCCCTCAAAGAGCTTATAGTCAATCAACTTGGGATAGAACAACTCAAGTGAATTGCTTCCTCCCTCCCCTCAAAAAACTAATGCTATATGGAGATAGGCAATATGTTCATATTATAAAGGAGACAGCACTTGATTTAAGCTTTAAAGAAAATGAGATTCTAAGATAAGGAAATGTTGCATCCCAGGCATGGGGGAGGGGGCAGGACACAATTTATGCAAGGATAGAGTATAGAGATAGAGAAATAGATTGTAAGCAAAATGCTCTGAGTTCCTCATATACATCCAGGTTCCATAAGAGAAGGGAAGAAATAGGTCACTAGATTGCAAATTCTTTAACAAACTATGAATTTGTTGAATACAGGGACCAATTTCACTTTCATATACCTGTAAACTCCTAGTAGGCATTTAGTAATCTGCTAAATTTGTGCTTCCTGCCCTAAAGAAGTTTATAGTTTAATTAAGTAGATTATCAACAACAACAAGGAGACAAAATACAAGCACCTAAACAATGTGTTTCTGACTGCACACATAAATTCTTGGGGATATGTAAAATATAAGATAAAAGATGATGGTTTTCATGGAAGTCTTCTCTGGCTTTATTTTCTTAGCCTTGAGAGAAGTTTAAATTTCAGATTGGTAGAAAACAGTCCAAGGTAGAGGAGAGAGTCTTTTTTAGGAAAGGGGAATAGTTTAATATCATATATATTTTAATGAACCTGGAACATTTTTTTTGTTGTTGTTTTGCACTTTAATCAATATCTTAAAGTCATGCTTTTCTATAGAACAGTTTATTGTTTTCTTTCCTTTATCCTTTCAGTACAGAGTTTCAATTCTAACTACATGGGCCTTGTTCTCATTTTGTATGTAACCATTAAGAAAAGTAAGTGTTTCTACTATACGGAAGAAATGAATGGAGGACAATAATTTTGGTATCAAGGAATTTATCTACTTTTTGTATTGCTTTTATTTGCAATGCATACTATAGGGTACTCTCCCAGGTAATTCATTAACTTAAAAAATTATGAAATTATTCAAGGAAAATTCTGGATGGTCTTTAAATTCAGATACTAGTTTTATTTTTTTGTCTTTTAGCAAGCCATCTTTGCCTTCTACTATGGTTTGATTCTTATGATTCATTATGACCCTGGCATATCAAAGACTAAGCCAGTAGAGCTAAAAATTTCCAATATAGCCTACCAAGCTAGAAAAGCTTCAGAGATGAATTTAGCAATTGTTATATCATCTAAGGACCAAACTAGATCCCCCAGTTTACCTAGTCTGGAGAGTCTAATCAACAGAACACAGCTCATTAGGTCATGGAATTTTTTTTTTTCACAAATCATGAAACTGTCTCTTGAAGTATACAGACATTTTAGTCTCTGGCAGTGTGGGGAGTTTCATGCTGATGAAATTCCAGATCTTTTGAAGTATAAATGAATACATCTTCATGTGGAGAGGGGAATAATATACTCTTAAACAACTCCTGAATGCGAGGCTTTTTAGGTCATGCTAATAATGGATCAACTTAAGTTGTCCTATTATTCTCATTAAGTATTCACAGCATGCATTTCCTTTAGAGCTATTAGATATATATTATTGCTATATATTAAGTGTAATATCCATTTATTTTGCATAGAACACATTTGTTTACTAGCAACCTATAATACTGAATTTATTTTAAACATTTAAATAAATAGTAGGCCTTAAATGAACTGCTACTACTTTTTATGATGCTAACATTTCATTTTGTAAGCTTCTTTAACAACAAGATCTGAGTTGTATTGGGAATTCAGTAGTCCAGGAATATACTTTGAATAATGTACAAAAGTATCTTTTAAGAAAAAAAAAATATGTTTATTTAACATTTTGTAGTTTGCCCAAAATTGGTTGAACTTTGATGATATAGATATAGATATAATTATACAATAATTATGTTACATAGTTTTATATAAAAAGTATTTAGATTATCTATAAATAAGAAAAATAAGCCTTCTAAAATGGGATTTTGAAAAAGCAATAAGAATATAGTAGTAATAATCATCATAATATGGATGGCTATCATTTTTCTTAAAGAAGAGAGTAACTACATTATCTAACAATGGCATCTATTAAAAGTGACTTTTTGTTAAAATATGTCATTGTTTTCATTATATAATTGAGTATAGGAAAATTTCAAGCTACCTTTTTATTTAGACAAAAAATGGTTTAGTCTAGAAGAGTTAACTTCAAATATAATGTATAATTTCACAAAGAAGTGCAGTTTTTAGAATTCAAAACCATTACATATGTTTATGCCTATAAACATATATTCTGCATATCTATATTTTATATATCATGTTTGGGTGTTTAAATATTGCAACTTTGATACATTATTTAAATCTGATAAGAAAACTTTTAAATCTGATAAGGAAGGATGAATTTTTTTGACTTTTCTCATGTGCTATTATCAATATCTCCTATAAAATCTAAATTTCTATTTGTGTACACTAATGAAGATAGAATAAAAACTAAGATCTTAAGATTTAGTAGCTAATATCTAAAAATAAAACTAGATAATTGGCATTTTCTTGAAAAGCATAGATCTGAGAGAAGAAATATATTCATTATAATATAATTTAACATGAAATATTAAGGATATAGTTTGTGAAAATATACTTTTAATGGAATTCCTTCTGGCAAAACTAAAGGCCATTCTTTTCCTTAAATGACTTGTTGATTCAGAGATGGTAGCCCTTTACTATAACTAAAACATTTTAAATAAGCTAAAAATAGTATATATTGGTTAAATATGGATATTTCTAAAAATCCCAGTTATACTGCAACAGAAGGACATTTTGTGCGACAATATTTTGCATGATTAAAAATTTAAACAGAATAACAGCTATTTATATTTACACTTACATGAAAGTAATTACTAAAGCAGACAAAATACTTAGAGCATAATTTAATAATGTTTTCCTCCAGCATAGGTGCCAAAATTTGTTATTTGCATAATTTTTACAATTTATACTGAAACATATCTAAGTGAAACTAGGAAGAAGGCTGTCCTAAACTGTATTATTTTTTTCTTGTGAATATGTGGAAAAGAGGAATAAATTATCATCACAAATTTATATATCACTCCTAAAAATCATGACTCAACTTCTATACTATGAAGTTAAAGAGACACTTCTATCTCTGGTCCCTAACTTTCTTCATGTTAGTCAGTAATCAGCAAGTTATTTATAAAGCACTTATGGGTCAGGCACTATACTAAAATGCTTGGAAAATGAAGAAAGGAAAAATATTTCCTGCCCTCAAGAAGCTCACATTGCAATGAGGGAAACAATATATAAATAATTAGTTCCCTATAAGATGCATTATTCAATCATTATTCTTTCCTCAATTACAAAGTTTCTAAGTACGCATTTGCTGGTTCAAAGGTTAACATTTCCTATTCTGATAGAGACTTTCTAGATATTCTACTAATGTGATCAGTAGGTTCTTCTATTGGTGAATTCCTTCTCTCTCTCTTCCTCTGCCTCTCTTTCTCCCTCCCTCCTTCCTTTTCTCTCCCTCTCTCTCCCTCCTTCCTGCCCCCTTCTTTTTCTGTCTCTGTCTCTCTCTGTTTCTCTCTGTGTGTCTCTCTGTCACTGTCTCTGTCTGTCTGTCTCTCTCTCTTTTTCCTCTCCCCACCTCATTCTTTGTAAATTAGAAGAGTACTGGAAGAATGATAGTATTTGGCCCATTTCTAGGATGACTTGAGGATAGTAGCTTTCTATTTTGGGGGTTGAAAGATTATGAACTCTGTATTGGTTGAAATACCATACTGGGGAGGAGAACAGAACATTTAAAAAGTATTAGCTTTAGGTAGTATAGTACAAGTCAAGATGAATTTGAGAGCTGGGACTTAAGTGGACATTTGTCCCCACTTTCTTCCCTAATAAAATCTAAATGTTAACAGTAAATAAGGGCATTTGAGAGAGCACTTAAAATGATTCACTAGAGTTCCTAGAAGAACTTTATTATGATGTGCTATGAATAACCTTAGAATATACTATGTACTTTTTATATGTACTTATCAAATTCATTCCAGGTAAGTGGGTAATGAGTACATTCTTTCACTCTCCTTTGCCAGGGATAAAGCAATTTTGGTGAGAATTATCATGGCAAAAGAATAGAAGTTTCTATTGCCTTTCATCAATATGCTCCAGAGGATGATATGGGGAGCTTAGGCAAATAGGGATTCTTGTTTTTTTGGAATCTCTTGAAATTTGCAATTGAAATATTAGACAGTTTTTAAATTTAAAAACAGAAAAACCTAAGTAAATGAAAAAACAGTCTGCAGACAAAATACAGTTCTCCATGGGGTTTACAAAGACTTGGCAGCTAGGCTATAAGCTGTCCAATAGCTTCTAAATGTCAAGTTCAGAGGGCTGGTTTGGTCCTTGACCAGTACGAGGATGTTTCCATTCAACTGTTAACAGAATCCAACATGATATGGAAAATACAGGCGTGCAAAACTATATTACTATACTAACTTTGCCAGATGAAGCCTAAAACATAGTCACATTTACATATCTGTCCATCTGTCTGTTTTTACACTTTATATTTCCAACCAGTGGGTAAAGTGGTTTTAATCCAAGCTGCAGTCTGATTTTTTTTCTACTTCTTTTCCATTATCTCTTATATAGATATATATTATTTTTATGAGTGAACTATTTGTCTCTGGATGCACATTTCCTCGTATTTGGCTAGTTTTTAGGTATTCTTTTAAGAGGTAATCTCATCTCTGTGGACATGGTCAGGTTTCTAAAACTGGATTGAAAGCAGCCAAGTGGTCTATCTATGGTCATTTTTTTTAGTTAGCAAATTGTAACCAATCTCAATGTTGCTGAAATCCCTAATCTCAGGTCAGTGTGAAGCTTGCAGTGGTTACAATCCTGTTGCCTGATTTCGGTGTGAATGGAAGTGCTTTCTGTCACAAACATGTGGTTTCTTCAGTGGAGAGCCTCCGTAAATCCTGTGTAAATAGAAGGAGGATAACAAAGAATGAGCCCCTGCAGCTCAGAGCATTTGGAGCCATTTGGGGACTGAATTTGCTAAATGCTGCTTATAGCAGTTGAAAAGTTGAAGAGAAAGGAGCATAAAACCCTTTTTTTTCCCTCCCTCTTTGGGCTCATACCCTGGGGGGAGGGTGTTCAGGGCCAGAGAAGCCCGAGGTAAGCCTATGAAGACATGTTTTTTCAGTGTTCTTTTGAGTGTGAAAAAGGTGGACTGGGTCACTGTCCTCTCTTTAATGTCAGGGAAACCCACACAGTTAGTAAATGTTGCATGTAAATGAAAGCATTTCCTCTCTTCAGCTGCACTCCATGGTAGTGGGCCATGAACTAGTCACTTGAAAATCACAGACAAAATTTCACGTTAACATGTCCAGACAGTTAAGCACAGCAGGACAGTAAAAGAGATCAGTAATTAGCAGGTTTCACTGCTGTGTCCCTCACCCTCACTTCTTTCCCTCTTTTCTTCCTCCCCCCTTTCCACCTCTCTATGCTGACACTACTGGGCTTTTCTTCTCTTCCACCTCATGCAAAAAAAAGGTTAAATAGAAAATATTAAAAAAGATTACTTTCTGATGATACTTGGAAGGCTTGTATACTACCTGTACCTTCTACACAAACCCTTCACATTATTCTAAAGCAGTTAAGCAAACCCTGTGCTTTTGGTTTTTTTTTAATATGTAACTTTTAAACAGATTTGAAAATGAGGCCCCAAAATTAGCCCCTGGAATGATGTCTCTGACAATCATGCATAGAAAGGCATCTTTTGACTTTTTGTGTTTTTAATCCTATTTTTAAAGGATGGTACTGTGAAAAGAAAAGCATAAAGAGATGATGATAGAAAATGAGTTTACCAAGTAGTATACATTGTTTTCCTGGCGTCATATTTTATCCTTTTCTCTCTCTTCTCAGTAAAGCTTACCAGTACTTTACATGACTCTTACTTTGGGGATCGCTTTTTATGGGACATCCCTAAACTTTTTGCCCTATACCAGGATACAGATGATTTAAGAATAGAGTCATATAAGTAAAGTATGTCCATTGTCTTTATCCTGCTTCTCCAGAGTAGGGACAAATCTCTCCCTAAGGGCAAAGACACATATTTGCTTAGCGTTAACCTGATTACCTGAGCATGGTAAGATTCTGTGCATAGGAATGAGAATTATAGAAGGGGGAGCACAAGGCCAATCAAGTGAAATATGGCAGATAGAATTGATTATTAAGGTCATGAGACTTTTTCATTGGAAACACCTGTGAGTGATAGATTCTTGTGTATTGGGAGTGTCTAGTTCCAGACCTGTTCAATGGTAGAGGAATAAAGGAGGTAAACTTTATATCATATAGCATGAAAGTCTATAAAGTTTACAAAATCTTTTGTATCAAAAGAACACTTTATTCACTCCCTTTTCTCATTCATCCCCATTATACACTGAGATTCAGTGAACCTAGTGCCAGGTTATTCTAAAGAACCCTGGATTAAAAGATATATCTGGGTATATTATGGTAAATTCTTACAATTTTTATGGGATTATAATCTACTATCCCTTTAGGTTACAATCATATTCATGCAAAGACCATTATAGATTATAGGAAAATAAAATAGGGACTAAGGGCTAATCAGAAAATCATTACTTCTGTATGTCTACCTATAGTTATGTATTCAGTATATATGTGTGAGAGAGAGAGCACATGCATGCACATATACATATTATGTGTAAAGACCTATAAATTCAGTTCTGCAATCCATACATGTTATTCTTTTGAAAATTAGATGCAAGCTAGGGAAAAATTATGGTGAGGGACATGAGAGCTAGAAATTATCTTTAAAACTACTACAAAATTATTTACATATAAACATGTTACTATGTAGGGAATAAACAAGTATATTCTATTTCACTAGCCATTTATTGGGAAAGATATGGAACTAGGTGTTGGGGGATGTGAAAGTAAACAGGTTATGATCTCAGCTTATAATGTGGTAGAAGAGGTAAAACATGTAGACCAATTATGAATAATATATATTAGTATACCATAACTTCATTGGAGACATCCAATAAAAATGTTATAAGAGATTCGAAAAGATTGGTCTCGTATCTAGAAGGAAACAATTAAACATGGAAGCTAGATTTAAATAGTAGGGTGGTCCCTATGCTGGAATTCAGAGAAAGGGAAATATTTCAGTGGAATTTGATTCAATAAAGATAGAGATAGGGAGGGATGCCTAGGGATCTCCCACATATGGAAGTTCCCTCTAGCAATGCACATAGGCATCTTCTCCATAACTTAGACTCTTGGTGAGTAGCCTAAGTCTAAGAGATTATAAGTGATTTGTTCAGTCAGAAAATCAGTAGGTGTAAGAGGCAGACCTTGAACTCAGATCTTCCTAGCTGTGAGTCAGATTCCATGTCTACTATTCCACACTGACTTTCAAGTCAACAAGTATTTATTAAATGCCTACTGTATACACATAGAAAGAATTAAATGAATGTTGCTAAATGAATAAACAATTAAGGAGGATAGAAACAAAAAAGAACTTGACAAGCAATTGAGTTTGAGAGGTGAAAGGAAGAATGAAATTGGGGAAGAACTAAGGGGGTCTAACTGGACTAAAATATAAAATGCATGAAGGAAAATTGTCACATACTTGTTCTTTGCCCTAAAAAGTAATTAGTTGATTCTGGTGCTCAGCAAAGTAATATTCATAAAAGAATAAGTATTACAAAACAATGACACAAGGGAATGTGTCATTTTAGCTCATTTTATGTATATGTTGAGTGCATAGGAATTAATTGTTTATTTAATCTCTGAAGATCAGTCTGATCTTGACCAAGCCAATTGAACAGAATAAGGGATAAATTTGGGCCCCAAGCATTCCCATTGACATAATTAGTACTTTTTAAAATTAGTCCAATGTCTTAGGTCATAGATTTTCAGGTAGAAAAACACTAATTTAGAACAAGAGTACTGCAAGTCAGCTATATAAGTTAAATCTAGCAAAAATCCTGGGATTGCCCCTAAAACAATTATTGTGTTAACTGCTATATACCAAAGCAGTCACTTCTGAGACTTTATCAGTCCTTGAGAGTTGAGATCAAATGAGATGACATTTATGGAAATGATTTATAAACTATAAAGTGACATATAGTACAATTTTAAGTCAATGACAATAATAGTACAAGTTGGTGATAATACAAAGAATACCATGAGACTGGCAAAGACAACTAGTTGTGAGTTATACAATTAGCTTTCTCCCCTCTAGACCTTAGAGAATCCAAGACTCTCAGAGAAAAATAAGAAAATAAGAGATAAGTCAGTCCAACCAGGATCCATATACACTAATGTTTAAATAGCATTTAGTCAAAAATGGAAACCACTACCTCCCCAGGCATTTTGCTTTATGATAGCTCTAGTTATTAAGAAATTTTTCACTGATTTGCCTCTTTGCCATTTGCCACTTCTACCTATTTTGCTCCTAATACTACCTTGGAGAGCCAACACTCTAAGCTAAGTCCTTCAAATATTTGAAGATCACTTCCATGTCATCCATGAGTCTTCTTTTATTCCAGGCTAAAGGTTTCTTTTCCTCAGTTTTCACATTTATAAAATGAAAGGGCACTGGACTTCAAAATTTTCCAAATTCCCTTTCAGTTCTAACATTCTATTATTTTAGTTAGAGAACAATGGGAAAAGCTTATGCTTTATTACTGAGCTTATCATGTAGGTATTTAAAAATTTGTTGAATTGAATTGAATAGTCTTTGCCTGTTGAAATATTTCCCTTGCTTAGGATATCATTGTTTCCACTATTACTCTGTTATCAAATCAAGCAATAACTTTCATTCCTAAACTATATCCAACTCTTAGAGTAAATGGAATGAGAAGCCATGCCATCGAAGGGAATATGTAATCAGATGCCCAAGATCATAGTCTACTTAGAGGTCATTCACCCATAAATGTTGAATATAATTTTCCTTCCCAGACTGTTATGCCTTTATTAAATACCTCTTTTAAATGTCTTGGGCAAAAAACAAAATAAAACAAACAAACAACAACAAAACAAAAACAAAAACAAGTCAAGATAGCACCACTTAATTCAATGTCTGGCCAAACTTTCAGGAAAAAATGACAAATGAATCTTAATTCAGTTCTTCATGAGCAGTGGTGGTACTAAGTAACTCATGGGTTACTCACTACTCAAGAAGATGCTATTAGCAAAACCAGAATTCAGAGGGCAAAACTAATAATAAACTGAAACATATACCATTTGGTGGCTTACTGAGGATTTTGAATCTTATAACAACCATGTGTGGTTAAGTAATGCAGATATTATACCTGCTCTATAGATAAGTAAATTGAGACATTGCCATGTGTCTATTAAGCATCACAATTCAACTGGAATTGGAGACCAGTTCTCACAATTCAACTGGAATTGGAGACCAGTTCTTCCTGATTCCAAGATTAACCACAAAGTCATACTATACTTCAGTGGTATAAGTTAGACAGCCACTCAGGATAAAACATGGGATGTTTTCTACAAATTCATGCTTTTAATATTGTTTTGATGTTTGAGGATGTTTCCATCCTCCCCACTAAAACTCTTCATGAATGTAGGCCTTTATCTTGTGATAAGCTATGTCATACATATTATAGTTAAGGCTCAAAGCCTTAAATGGACACTCATACAAACCAGGGGTACAATTTTCAAACATTTTTTAGGGAACATACAGATTTTATTCTTCAGCTCTGGCTAGATTTTTAAAGAGAGATGCTATTCTGGGATATGTGTACATAGTCAGAGGTATGCGTGAGCCAATTCCATTAGGCTTACCAGAATTGATTATTAAATTTGCCTAGTAAAAATTTATACCACAAAAATTGACAAAGAAGGTAATGCAGAAAATATTGATAATGAAGATTTACTTAAAAGTGTGTCATGGGTACAATTTATTTTC
>JAJPUD010001627.1:65716-68216 GCA_023553655.1 Myrmecobius fasciatus | reverse complement strand
GTAGGTATTCTTGCCTTGCAGCTATGGCCATTTCAAAGGTCAGGGGCCTATACTGGCTTGGCTCAGAGGAATTAGACAGAACATGCAGTCTCTGGGCTGATTACTTAACCAAAGACAAAATAATGAGTCCTAAGCAAATACTGACTAATTGAAAGGGCTGTAAATCCATTACATATTGGTCAGGGATAATCAGGAGTATTTAATCACTTTTATCTATTCAGGAGCACTGAAGCTGTAACAGCAAAGCCCTGAACCTTGCCATGTGCTTATTATTCTCATCATTATCAAAATTACTTCACAGCTGTTCTTTGCTACATCACCTCAGCTGGAGATTTACTAACCTGTAAAATGTTTTTAATTTTGAAGTTGAGTGAGGGTGAGGGGATGAGCTTTTCTTTTTCTTTTCTTTTTTTTTCTTCCCCCCACTAGTGTGGGGAGGGGAAAGAACCAGAAAAAGCAGAGGAAAAAATATAGATCATAAGTGATCTATTGTTTTCAAAGCAAACCCACCTGTTCATGTGTTTGCAGTGTATTTGTTTTCATCAGAATTAACTGATATTTTGCATTTTACCTTCCTCTATTACTAGTGTGAAGAGGCTTCAATAAATTTTTACTAAAAGGAGAATTTCATGTCTTTCCCTCCTTTGATTATCCCCACCCCCATCAAGGAATTATAGAAGTTCGAGCTAGAAGCCAAAAGGAATAAGTGAACATTACATCTTGCTGAGCACAAAGACAAAAATACCTAGTTCTTGCCCTCAAAGAGTTGACATTCTATTATTGAAGGGGATAACACATATATGTGTATATGCAAAATATTTATACAATAGATATGTAAATATAAGACAGGAGAAAGAGAAGGCATTAGAAACTGAAAGGATCAAGAGAGGGCTCAAGAATGTAACATGAGCTGAACCTTGAAAGAAACTAGGAAACTGAGGAACTAAGAAAATTGAGGCAAAAAGATAAAAAAGTGCATTTCAGGCAAAAGAAAGTGCATTTCGGGCAAGGATGATTATTGCAAAGGCATGAAAGTTGGGCTAACATGGCTCCAAAGATCCCTTTCAGTTCTCAGTCTTAATGATGTCATAGGCCAAGACATTTGCAAATGAAACCCATAAAGGTACAATGTTACCTAGCTAGTTAGAGGTAGGTGGAAGAGAGATAAGAAAAGGAATCTTCTAAATCCCACTTTGCAGTTATTCCCAATAATAGCTGTTGTATCCTCACATTAAAATCATCTACTTCAAAGAAAAATCCTTCAGAATTGCTGAATTGCCCTAAAGGGAATATTTGTATACACACATGCATATACAAACATACATCCACAACATATGTGTACATATGCATGCATGTATATGTTCTGGAGACTATATCTTATAATATGAAGAAATAGGGTGCCAGTCTATTGACTTTCTTTTATCCTACCCTCTCCTTGTCTTGGTTCTGCATTATTTCCCCTTCTAGGATTGTGAAGAGCTAGCCTTCAGAATGGGACATGATAAAACTGTAGATACTCTATGAAACATTTATTTACCATTTTCTATATCTATGCTACATGCTATGTAGTAGGGGGAGAGATGCTTATAAAAGAAATATGTAGTCATATATTTAAGGTGTGCTTATAAAAGAAATATATAGTCCCTGCCCTGAAGATGCTTATAGTCTAGTTTAAATGTGTCTGGGGACTTATTCAAAAACTTCTCCATCAAAAAAACTTTGAAAGGATTCTAACCCTTGGGATAAGGGATGTCAACTGACAATTGACATATATAAATCACTTCAACATTTGAAAAATGGTTTACCTCACAACATCCCTGTGAAGTAATTAGTTTAGGTATTATGACTACCGTTTTACAGATGAGGAAACTAAGGATTATTCATATTCATGTAGGTAACAAGCATCAGCAATGAGATTGAGAGATCTTCCTAATTCCAAAAAATAGCCATGCTGACTATAAACTGAGACTAACAGATAATTTAACAATTACTAAGCACTTGCTATTTGAAAATCACCATAGTAGATACTAGGTATATGATAATTATAGATGATAAAATCCCTATCTTCTAGTATCCTCTTCAGCAGACTATCCTTTCTATGTATTCCCTCTATCTACTCCCCCACCCCTGCCTATTGGTGTTCATATATGTTAATTCATTCTCTCTATTCTTAAAAAAAAAAAACAAACAATAAAAACTTTATTTGGCCCAACCTTTCCTGCTATCATTCCATATCTCTCCTTTTGTACCTAGATTCTTTACACTATCCATTATCCACAGTAACACTAGCCCAAGCCCA
Organism: Myrmecobius fasciatus; assembly: GCA_023553655.1. Lineage (NCBI taxonomy): Eukaryota > Metazoa > Chordata > Mammalia > Dasyuromorphia > Myrmecobiidae > Myrmecobius > Myrmecobius fasciatus. Next base: position 65,917 of record JAJPUD010001627.1, on the reverse strand, counting down.
GCTGAGTCATTGTTTGGGCCCTGATTGGTTCAGAGTGAATGTAAATAAGCAATTGTTTCTGATTGGGTCAGAAACACTGAGGGTCTTCCCTTCCCAGATAGATAGATAGAACAGCTATATATATAGATATTTGTATGTCTCTCTGTGTGTATACAGATAGATAGATAGATAGATAGATAGATAGATAGATAGATAGATAGA
>JAJPUD010001627.1:0-58517 GCA_023553655.1 Myrmecobius fasciatus | reverse complement strand
TCAACTTTGGTTGAATAGAATTTGCCTTTTTACTTTACATACAGATCTAAGTTGATTGGCAGCTGTTGTTTATAGTAACCAAAGTAATCATTGACACCTTTAAGACTGTATTATCCTTTTAAAACATAATAGTAATACCATTTTCATGCTTTTACATTTGTTACTCTTATTTTTTAACTGTCAGTCCTAAATCTGCCAGAATTAATTTCAGTTGTTTCATTTAATAGTGTATGATAACTTGTCATATCAAACTATAATGGCATCTACTTCTACATAGATGGATATGTACACTTATATATGTATATATAAACAATAACTTGGGAATCAGTGTAGTATACTACTTAGAGTCCTATCTGTAGACCTAGAATGATTTGGTTTCAAATTCTACTTATGGCACTTACTAGTTTTACAGCCATAGACATGTTACTTAACCTGGATTCCTCACACCAAAAAATCCCTCCAAAAACTCAACCATTAACTAGTGTCTATTCTTAATTTTAGTTCTTAGTTAATGTTCTCTTAGTTTTAATTTAAATTTTTTTTTTAATTTTTTAAAAATTTAATTAAAGAAAATAGACAAAATATATTTATTGAATTTGACTAGTAAAAGGGAGACAGGGAGAGACAGAAACAGAGATGAATAACCAAAGCAGTCAAGAAACAATTCCTATGAGAGGTGATTGAGTTGAACTGGAAGGAAAACTACAGCTTATTATCATTCATAAGCAATGACTTAAAAATTTATCCAAGAAATTATTCATTAAAAACAAATGGGATTTATATCAAAGATGTGTGGATGATTCAACTTAGGGGGAAAAAACATAATTAAATATATTAAAAACCAAGATATTCAAAACCACATGATCATCTCAGTAGATATAGAAAATGCCTTTGACAAAGTACAACACTCCTTATGCTAAAAACCCTCCAAAGAGTGGGCCTACAGGGGTCTTATTTTATTATCCTAAAAAATTTATCTGAACCCCAAAGGACACCTATCATCCCCAATATTATATGATACAGTTCTGGAAATGCAAGCAACAGCAATAAGGCAAGAAAAAGAAATTAAAGAAATAAAGATAGGTAAAGGGGAAAATAAAATAATCTCTATTTGATGATGCCCATCAGGAAATCAACAAAAAGACTGTGTGTTTTTAGAAAATCAATTTTGAATGTGTATGGAGGATGAATTGGAGAAAAGAGAGACTGAGCAGGATCTGAAAGTCCAAGTAAGAAGTCTTAGGACTTCATTTAGGGTACAGACTGTATTAGTAGAAAGAAAAGGACAGATTTGAGGGATGAGAAGGCTTTCTCACTCACTGACTACATGGAATGGGGGAGAAGGAAGAATGAAGGATGATTCCAAGGTTGAGAACTTGGGTCACAAAACTTCTATCCTGCATTATATTTGGAATTAGATGTCATCTTAAAAGGAAAAATCCTGTCTCCCTCCTCTCCAAACATAGTCAAAAGGTATGTTATTTTGAAGGAGGATTAAGTCCTACTCCACAAAATGTGACATGTACAGGGGAGGTGGGAAAAACAAGTTTGAAAATGATTATGACTGTGTGGCATATTGTCAGTGTGGTTATGAATAAGTGGAATTTGAAAACTTCTATAAACTCTCTCAAGTTTCTCTGATACCAACCTAAAAGAAATAATTGAGTGGGTGATATTATACAATCTCTATTACCAATTCTATCTCTAATATTCTAGCTTTTAAATTCTCTTCCAGCTTTACCACTGTTTGAGGTTAAGTCTCTAGTCCCTTCTCTGGCTTTTACTTTTCTTTTCTGAAACAAAAGAGAGTTGGTTTAAAGTTCATCTCAATTTTTAAAAAAGGTAATCATTCCAAGTCAGTAAGGAAGTAAGAACTGACCTGGTCCTTGAAGGAAAAGTTGGATCAGAAGATTCAGAGAGAGAGAGATGGGGAGAAAGTTTTTGGCATGGAGAATAATGTGACAAAAGAGTCTTAAAATTCAAATCAGTTCAACAAATTCAGTATATTGTTATGAGACCAATGGATCTAGAATCAGAAAATGGGGGGTTTCTATCCTATTTGTTCTATTTACTACACATGTAATCTTAGTCAAGTCATTATGGCTCTGGGTCTCAGTTTCTCCTTCTGAAAAATTATGGGATTAAGCTGTATGACTTTTATATTCTTTTCAAACTATAACTCTTATGATTCTATAATATGGATTATGTGAGGAGTTTTGTCCTTAATTCACTCTCCCATTCTTTATAGTTGATCAGGTAAAAGGGCTGTTACTTTCAACTCAACCAATTACTGATAAAATTTACCATGATCCTTTAGAGGTCCTTCAATAAAAGTTAAATCCTAAGAAACAAAGTGAAATTATAATCTAGTGGAAATAATAGAGTTCCTGGATTATTTGCTTGTTGTTATATAATCCTATAGTATTCAATTTGTTTCTTAGCACTCAAAATCATGTTGTTTTGGGGTGGTTAACAAACTTATCTAGATACTGCCTTTATGTGAATGAGAAGGCATGTACACAATAGAGACCAGCATAAGTATAAGGAAATCCACCTCTGACTTCAGCTTGGATTTCTCAGGAAGTGATCTTGTTACAAAAGAAAGAATGACCAATGCTAGGATTGCAGGTAAATACTTTAGGTGAGGAAGTAGTCAGTACCCAAACTATTAATTTCATTGTAGTGGAGAAGGAAAGAAAATTGATCTATATAAAAGGGGAATAATATAAGTGCCTATTATGGGCCAAGCACAGTGCTAAGAGCTTTACAAATATCCCTTTCTCACTTGCCCTCACATCAATTCTGAGACATAAATGCTGTTATGATCCATATTTCACAGTTGAGGAAACTGAGGCAAGCAAAGGGTCACATAACTTGTGACTGAGGCTGGATTTAAAGTCAGATCTTCCTAATGCGAGACCCAGTGTTCTATCCACTGAACTGCCTAGCAGCCACAAGAGGAAAAATTAGCTTATGATCTTGGAGCAAAATATAGAAGGATTAATATTTCTTCCTGTCAATATTTTGAGGCACTTTGTATGGATAAGGCAGTGTCATAGGTGCTGAAATTGGAGGGAGGGACAAATAGAAAAATGCACGAGGTGGAGTCTGCTTATAAATGAATTAATAATATAGTAAAGGAGATGTCATCTGTGTGTGTGTGTGTGTGTGTGTGTACTTATTTGTGCCTTATTTTGTAGGGAATAGAGGTCTTGAACGGTTTTGAACAGTGGAGTTACATCATTAGTTTTATTTCAGGGAGATTGCTCTGGTGACAGTATATTATATTGAATTGCAAAGGTGAGAGACTGCAATTGAAGAGTTGTATAATTAAGGGTAGAGATAGAGATAACATGAATTTGAACAGAGTGACTGGTGGTTTATATAAAAGAAGAAGATAAATGAAAAAAGCTTTTGCAAAATGTGAATTGACAAGATTTGGAAAATGATTAAGTATGGAAGAGGGTGGGAAAAAGAGCAAAGAGTCAAATAAAATTTTGAGATTTTGAGTAGTAGAGTGGGACAACCATTAATAAGCAAGTAAGGAATAGGAATTGGTTCTGCCAAGAAAATGTTTGGCATTACATGGCATCTACATAAGATGTAGAAATGACCAAAAAATTGAGATGTTTAGCAGGTAGTTGGAAATATAAAACTCATACTTAAAGAGATTGAATCAGAGAGATCCTGCTACAAAGGAACTTAATTCCAGTCTAACTTCCAAGGTAGCTAATGACAGAACTGAGCCAAGGGAGATTAAGTGTCTTGCCCAAAATTGCACCGGTACTGAATGCTAGAGTCAGGATAAGGTTTAGAGATTTAGATTTAGAACCAATTGTAGAAATTTTGCAACAGAAGCCAAGGGAATAAATGAGATTGTGGAAGATGAGAATATAGAGGGTTAGAAAGGCTCAGGGACAGAATTTTTGTCTACATATAGAAGATAGGAAGAGAAAGAAGACAATCAAAGTAGGCAAGAAAATGGAATTAAAGAAACTTAAGGAAAACTAATTTTACATAGCTCTAGGGAAATTAAGAGATGATATAATTCCAAAAAAGAAGTAGGTAGTTAAGAATATCAAGAACAGTGAGAACTAAAAGTTCCGCAATGTCACTGAAGAAAGCTGATTCAATGGAAACTGATCTTGTTTAAAATAGAAGACTGAGAAACACTGATTAAGTGAGGAAGTCATACATATTCAAATAATTGAATTAATTTGATTGTAGTGAAGAAGAAAAAAAAAAGTGGATTCATATAAAAGGGAAAATGAATTTGAGATTGTGAAGAGAAATGTGTTGATCATTCATTCAACAAATATTTATTGGGCATAACTCCAATAGATATGGAAACTTCCTGTCAACAGAAGCCAGATAACAATAAGGAATTAGTGGGTAATGAAGAAATGTAAAGAGCTAGTTTTGACTATTCACTTCCTTGTAGACAAGATAAGAGAAGTATATTTAATGATGATATGAGTAGGTTTAGAAAAAGTTGTTTGACCAGACCCCTCAAAAATGCTGATTACTTGATTAGTATCAATAGGTCTGTCCCAAAGAGCTTAGTCCTTATTCCTGTTTTGTTCAATATTTTTATCAAAGACTTGGATAAAAATCTAGAATGCACACTTATCTAATTTTCAGATGACGTAGAGCTGGAAGAGATAAACATATTTTGTTATAGAATTGGGATTTGAAAAAGATCTTAATAGGCTGGGAAAATGGGTTGGATTAAACAAATAGAAATTAAATGGGAATAAATGTGAAATCCTGTGTTGGTTTTTCAAAAATCAACTACATAACTCTAGGTTGGGAAGACATAACTAGAAAGTTTCAAGTGAAAAAGGCCAGAATTTTAATAAAGAAGCAGTTGTTTCACAGATAAAGATTCAGCTTTTGAGTTAGGAAAATCTGACTCCAGGTCTTACCTCTGATACATAGTAACTCTGTTAACATAGAAAGGTCATCCATCTTCTCAGAGCCTCAAGTTGACTTTCTACAGTGAAGAAGAATTTTAACATTGGGAACTCCCCTATAAAGTAATGAAAGAATACATTCAAACATTCAAAAACAAAGAAATAAATTAGAAATATTAATTAACATGAAAATGTTTAGGCTGAATTAATGGTAACATAATATCCAGCATGAAGAAAATGGTTTCCTCTATTTTGCTCTTGTCAGACCTGGGTATATAAATAGGATAAGCCTAGAATATTATGTATAGTTCTGGGCATTATAGCTACAGAGGTATAGAAAAAGGCAGTCAGTATGGTGGTATAAACTGGAAACTCTGCTATGTGAAAATAGATTAAAGGAAGTGGGAATGTTTAACCTGGAGAAGAGATACAGGAGGACATGAGATAACTCTTTAAATAAACAAAATGTTTTTCATGTGGAAGAGTGATCTGAGGAGAGTACCAGGACCAATGGATAGACATTATAGGAAGGAAGAGTTTGGCTAGATATAATGAGAAATACCCAAACTTTGAGAGTGTTACAAAAATGAAAACAGTTGCCTGTAGAGATTTTAAATTCCCTTTCACTTGAAGCTTTTAAGTTGAGGCTGAAAGATCAATTCAGATAAGAACCTGGCTAAGTGACCTGTGAAGTTCCTATCACCTCTTAGATTTTATGAGTCTAAGGCAGAGCATCCAAGTTTTTCCATAGTGGGATGCACCAAAAATCTATATTGTAGGAAAGTTACATGAATTTAATTGTAATTGAAACTGAATTTCAATTAATGATAAAATGATTGGTTTTTTCAAGGCTACTAATAACCCATAAAGGCAACTAGTTACACAACAGTAGCAGGGCTAATGTACTGCTGGACTACAATGTCATATATGCTATTGGCTAACCAATTTAATTTTTTCTCCCCACTACAAATATTTGTCAGGTTGTATGTCAGCATTAGGTAAGGTATGGCTGGCCTGTTGGGATAAATGTGGTCAAAACCTAGTTTTTGCAGAAATTTAGTAGTAAAGGAAAACAGGAAGATAGGATCATAAATCAAGGAGGGTGAAGAAAGGTTTATTTATTTTAAGATAGGTGTATCCCACCTATATACCCAGGGCAATTAGCAGATAGATACTTGAACTGAAAGATAAACAAAGGAATCTGTTTCAAAGATAAAAGTGTAGGTCAGATCAGGTAATGAAAATGACAGGTCAAGGTATGGGAAGAAAGTAAGAGATAAATAAATACAGAGTTCAGGAGATAATCAGGTAGATGGGCCACCTGCCAGATAACAAAGGGCAGCTACTGAGAGTCCAAAGCACAGTTGTTCAGGAGAAAGATAAAGCAGAGTCCTGGACTGAAGGAAAAGGTAAGGAAGAAAACAGGCAAAAATATAGTACCAAGCAAGAAAATAAATAGAAATGCTCAGTGTTTCTCCTCCAGAACTACATTTTTTGCTGGGAATGTTCCTTGTTCACATTTGCTCTTTATGGCTTTACCTCAACCCCTGCCAACACTCACATTTCTGATAGCTTCTAACACAAAGTTATATGCATCTTGAACTACAGAGTAAATCTGATCTTACATGTCTATAAGGAGTAAGAGCTGCTAAAGGAATAACTGAAAATGTGAGAGAGAACAAATGATTAGGGAATCAAACTCTTTAAGCAGGTGTATTAAGAACACCAGTGAAAAAGTTAGTTTTGGAAAGGAAGAGAAATATTTCCCTCCTTCTCTCCCTCCCCCAAATGGTAAGGACAAAACAAATTTGGAGGTAAAACGTTAAAAAATCTTAATTTCGTAATTAATTACAGAAGATGATAATAATGAATTAAGTGAAGAGAAAGATTAAGCCAGATGTCCTTGAAGAAAGTGGAAGAAGCTATGAGATGCCAAAATAAGGCTGGTGAGAGAGTGTTTATAAGAGAGTGGTGGCGATTTCAAAAGAGAAGAAGTTGGTGAGTGAAGGTGACCAAAAAATCTTTTAGAAACAACAAGGAGTATGTCTACCTTTTCCCCCTGGCCAATGAATTAGGGAGAATGAGAGATGAAATGGGCATAATTAGAGAGGCTTTTGAGGGAAGAGGTACTGTTAGGGGAGAAGTATGATTTCATTAAGCCTGGGACGTGAAAAGAACAATTATGGGAAAGGTAGGAGAATTCATTCACAAAGGAACAGGTATGTCCAGGGGCAAAGGTGGATGTTAACTCACATGGAGAGGTAACATGAAAAGAATAGAATGCAAAGATGGGGGAAAAAAATTAGCATTACTGTATTTGGCTGGAGACCATACAGGGAAAAAAAAAAAGGAACCACCCACCTTTCTAGAATGTCAAAAGAGAATATGAAATAAAACACCCTAAACTTTTAATTTCCTAGAAGCACTTAGGGAGAATATAGACAAGGCGAAGAGGAGAGAAGGCATGTGGATTGACTAATCAGTGTTGACTAAAATAAACCACAAATGGAGTTCTTTATTTTGATCATGTTTAGGGTTTGTTTGATCTAGCTGCTTTTTCTTAGAGTTCAGTTCTACATATGCTTCAGCACCCCAACCAGCTTGCGTACTTTCAAGGGTTTGTTTTTCTTCTTTCCATTTAAAACACACACACACACACACACACACACACACACACACACACACACACACGCTCGCGCGCGCGTGCACACACAAATATATGCACATATACTATATTTGCACTGGCTATATATACTATATTTGCATTATGTATATACATGTATATATATGCATACATATATATAATAGTATATGTACTATATGTTATATGTTTTTATAGTGAGAAAGACAAAGATGAGAGAGGATGACAAAGGGAGACAAAAATATAAACATACACACAGAAAGAGACAAAAACTATGGTCACCAGTAAATGTCTTTTCTCATATTTGCCAGACTTTTTTCAAAAACCTGTGATTAATAGACACTTCAGTGAACAAAATTGGCAATGCTGTTCTCTGTAGGACTTCATTCACAATTCACAGCTATCAACAGGAGAAGGAAAATCAGTGGTCTTTGTGGTGACTTGTTTGCTCCTTGTTACAAAAGTAATGAATTCTGACCTTAGCTATAGTCCTAAGCAGGAAGTCGCTATTGCACTGGCATGTCATTGAGTGTGCCTAGGACTCTTTGGAACTCTAAATAATGTTAGGACTCTGGATCTAGGGCATACCACATTTTACATTACTATTGTGTATCTTAAAATAAACAGCATCGCAAGCTGTTTATTTTGGTGTTACTATGTATGCATTTTTTAAACAGTAGTTACTTAAACAAATGTCTCTGTTCCCACAGCACTTTAAAGCCAGTGTTTGCTCATGTGGTTTTGGGTTTTGTCACTTCTGTTTTGATTATATCTGAAACTCACACTCATGAATGTAAGAGATTTGAATAAACCTAGCAATACCTAACCCTGGCAATCTCAGTGCTTCTGCTCTCCCTACATAACTAAAGTTTGATTAGCTTCTTATCTCTTAGAAAATTCTCCAAACATAACACCCCCCCAAAAAAAATAACCATTAATTTATTTCTACTTTTAATCCTTCTTTTGAATAATCTTAAAGTTATTTCTCTGTGAGCTTCTAGGGTTTAGTGGACATGCATTCAAAGTTACAGTATAGCCTCATTGAATAAATGTTATCTTGACAGTTGCATGGCAAAAAAAAAGTGTTTTCAACTATTCATATACAATAGTCATTGAATATTATAGATAGACATGATTGAGAAGCAGCATGATTAAGAAGACTGAGAAAATGTTTTCCATATTTGGAATTTAAGGGTGCTGAATTCTGAGCCTCATCCATGATACACTATGTAATCTTAAGGCACTCATGACTTGACTATATATAGATGTAAAACTCAGTCAATTCCAGTGAAGAGAAATACTTTTTGTTTTTTAATGTATTGTGGCCTATATGGATATCCAATGTATATTACACTGGATATTACACTGGATATCCACTCTACCTATCCCTAGCTGATGAATCTTCATAAATATTGTTCTCAAGTTTACCATGATCTAGACCTTTCACTTTGAGTCAGTCATTTTCTTTCTCAGGGTAATAATTTCCTCATCTGTAAAGTAAGAGAGTTGATTTCTAAGATAACATCTAGCATTGTTTCTTCTTAAAAGTCATTAGTGACTTCTGAGTGTCTAATGAATAATGTTTCAACTTCTTTGCTTGGCATTCAAAGCTTCTACAGTCTATTGCTTTTCCATACTTACCTCATATTTTTCCTTTCTGTGTACTCTACACTATAAGCAAACTGGACTTCTCTGTGTCCCTGATACTCTACCATCTCTGTGTTTTCCCTCACTCTACCCTATTCCTGGAATTCCCTTCTGTATCCACTTAATTCCTAGACATCCTTACATACCCAATGCTGCTTTCTCCAAGAAACCTTCCTAAGAACCCCTTTCCTAATCAATTAAATGATCTTCCTCTGTCTTGGACCTCATGCAGTACCTTGTTTTATGTCTCTTTACTGTATCTATGATGTAATTGTTGTAGTCCTCAATTAATACTATTAGACTAAGCTCCATGAATATGGAGATGACTTACTTATAAATTTTGTATCACTTTCATCACCCATCATAGAGCTCTCCCCACAATAGATACTTAATTAAACGTTTATTGAACTGAAGGGATTTTTCTTTACCCAGTGTAGTAATGACTCAGACCTGCATTGAAGCTGGGGAACTTCTGTAGAGTAGAAATTGTTATCATTTCATTACAAGTTGAGTTGGGAACATAATATCCAAAATTTCCTTTTTGCCAACTCTTCCCTATATTAAGATAGGAAAAACAGTAGATTTTTTTCAATATTTTGCATTACCCATGCCATTGTTTTCCATTACAGCAAATAAGTGAAGGTTGGATGTAATCATTTTTTTCACTGTGTAATAGCTACATAAGTACAGACTTGGGTATCAAAGTATTCCAAGGAAATCTCTTGGCAATTATTTCCAGGTCAAGTTAGCCATATAGTCAAGGGCCAAAAAGCATTTATTAAACACTCACCAAGTCAGGCAAAAATAAAGTCCCTGCCTTTAGGGAGCTTATATTCTAGTGGAGAAAACAACATAAAAATAAATAGGTACATACAAGATTTATCCAGTGTAAATTCAAAGTGATCTCAAAAGGAAGGAGGTGGAAAGGAGGATAAGAAACACCTTCAGAGGAAATTAGGACCTGAGTTGTGCTAAGGAAGCCAGGAAAGCTTGGGGGGGGGGGAGATGCATTTTTTGTTTGTTTGGTTTTAGTGAACAAAATTAATGGTAAAAGTTTATTTGGTGTTTTGTGCTTTTAATAGACTTTTGTTTCTTCAGTATATTTCACTGCTTTCTATGCTATATTGATTTTTGATAGACTTTGAAAATCATTTATGCTCACAAACCAGTTTATTTTAAGCTATTTTAATCTCAAGATCCAAAAAAAGGAATACTTTATTTCCAAAATATAGATTATAAACCTAAATAAATAAAGTAAACCTAAATAAAACCTAAAGGATAAATCTTTTAAAAGCAAATAGTAAACCAGGTTTTCAGATTGAAATTTAAGGGATTCCCCCCCCCTTCTAGAATTTATAAATACAAAAGGATGTGGTGTGAATGGGTGACAGGATTCTGTACCATTTAGATGGTCATCTTATGATCTATACTTGACCATCTATTGAAATTAACTATAGCTATATAATTTTATCATTATTCATGTCACCTTGCATAACATTATGAATATGTGAGTTCTAAAATATGGCATGATTCACTTTGCAACAGACTAGTTGTATGATCTTGGACAAGTCCCTAGATCTCACCACTGTCTTTTGTAAAGTAAAGGGATTGTCACTAGATGATCCTTCTAGTTTTCACAGTCCATGAATCTGTTCACAAATTGCTATTTATTAAAGGCAAGGTACAATATGTTTGCATTTACAAAACATTTAAGATGTTATAAATTTTTCCCTTTTCGTGCAAGAGGGGAAAAAATTCAAAATTTGTAATGCTAAGGCCAATGCTGTCCACTACACAAATGGTGTTCTTTTGGTGGTACTAAGCACATACCAATTAAGGATGAGAGAGGTATGAGTTAGAAATAAACAAGCTCTTGCCTGGGACTGGTGGTTCTGTCTGTCATTTTAACTCCAAAGGGTTGACAACATAATACGCTGCTATTCTTCAATCCTTCTATCTTCAGCTAACCTTTTCACCTAATTTAGACACTTGAGTTTGTGGTATTTTCTCTGGTCCACTACTTATTATATTCCAAATAATCAGCCATAATAGTGGGATGTTCTCTGTGTGTTCTTGCTCTTTCTCCTCAATTCTTACACACTAAGCCATCTCCCTCCCTCCATTTTCCCCATTTCCCTATCTTTTTCTCCTTTCTTTAACCTGGTAAGCATCAGTTGCTTTGTACAGTACAAACAATTGTACCACCATCCATTTATTTTCTCTTTCGGGAGTATGGTAACATCTTTCTGTTAGTAGTAAAAAGAAGAAGGAAAAAAACAGAATGAATGCACTTATTTGCTCCAATAAGAGAGAGTGGTATAGTCACTCTGTTTGTTAAAAAGCAGCTAGCACGAATTAGAAATACTTCATAGCAGATGTGTTTTGTGAAAGGATATGTTAAAAAATTAAACAGAGAATATTTTCTGGTTATAATTTTAGAAAAAAAATATTGTGCAATGAGGCAAATTCACAATTCATTTAAAACCAACCTTTTTATAGCGTGTGTGCCTTCATGATAAAATTTTGACAATTCTGCAATTTGTTTAAATGTTTCATTGAGGGGGTGGAAAGCCATCTGCTAGTTATTTTGGGGGACACCGTTGCATCAATAAAATTGCTCTTAAGTTGTACACAGATTTCATTTTACATGAATTGGAGCTGTTCTAAGCCTGTAACTTTGTCAAAGGCAAAATTCCCATTATAATTATTGAAAGGATTTTTTTTTCCCTTCTGTAAAACACAACTTCACCTTTCTTCACTGGCCAACCTATCTGTCCTGACCATTGGATATTAGCACTTTTTCTCTCATCTTTTTCTTCCCATGGTCTTCTTTAAGCTGCTAGAAAGGCATCGTTGAGAAGTTGTTCTACCATTGATATAGTTGCTATTAATCAGTCTGCCATGTTGTGACGCAGACTCTAATAACATCCCATTGAACTGCTGCTCAATGCTGGAGGCTTACCAACAGCACTGGGCCTTTGATATTCAACACACACTAGGATAAAGAAAATGTAGAATTTTTAAAAATCCAAATAGAAAAAGAACAAAAACTGGAGGAAAATAGCGAAAAAACAGATAGCTTTCTGTGGACTGCTTAGTTTGCCATGAGAGCAGCAAAGCCATAAATTTCTACTGTTGTTTGAAAATTGAACACAAAGCTGCTGCATTTATCATTCATTCCTTGTTGTTTCATGTTAGTGACTGACCCACTTGGCTAACTTTGAATTTTGTGCCCTATCAATAGAATTTTATTTTTGTCCAGCACCAAATCAAAATTTACTTCCTACCAGATCAAAAAATATTGACACATTTAGCCAATTCTAAAGGAATGGTGAGGGAGTAAGAATGAAAAATCATTTGGAATCGTACATGTGATGTTTAAGCGTCTGAATTCTTCATATTCTGTGTGTGTCTCTACACATATACACACACACACACACACACACACACACACACACACATAGCCCTTTGGAATTAAAAAGGGTCAGAGAGAATATCTGAAATTGCCTAGGAGAAATAAGTTCACCCATATGTACAGCTAAGATTAAACCTGGGGCCTGATGAAACTACAAAAAGCACCTTCTTTTGTTTGTACTTGTAGCCCATGTTGAACTGCAAAGAAAAAAAAAAGGTAGAATGCAAGGCTGCTACAGATGTGACTAGCTATGAATATTCATGAATGCCAATGCTCCTCCTTTCCTACCAGCATTCAAGCCTTTCTGATCTCTCTTTTCCACTGCTTTCCACTGGCCCCTCTCAATTCCCCCCCCCCCCCACTCCATTCTGAGCTAGGCTGCAGTTTTATTTCAGCTGCAACCTGGAATGATGCAGATATCAGAGACCTTAGAAGCATTTCTATATATCAAGCTAAAGCTGAAGATCCACAGATGTAAATGTGTATATGTTATATCTGTAATATAGCATATCTAGTGTAAAACCAAAGGAAAAAGGGGAAAAATTGTAATTATCCACAGTTTTATGAATCCACCTCCCCTTAATGTTCATTATTTAAACCAGCAGCAATTACAAGTTCAAAGGGGTTTAGAGGGCCAGCAACCCGCATAATCACTGCCAAATTAAGCGGGACTCATTCGTCACAGAAGAGTACACTCTGAGCAGTGAATCATGCATGCAATGACAGGCACTGATTTACATAAAGACGAAATCTGTGCCCTCTAGGGCTGAGTGTTACTTCATCTCCCAGTCTTGTAATATGTGAATTTTCTTTTGGTGTTGGGAAGGTTCAGAAGCTGACACTCCCTCCTGCATGGTACAGCAAACTGGGCTAAAAAGTCTGCATGACTGTCAGGCCATTCTCTTGGGTTTGTAGCTATGTTCAAATAACATATCCCACATGTTAGTATGTAAGTGTCTTTCTCATACTTAAAAAGACATTATTTTTTTCCCTGAAGTCTTCTAAATTGTTTGAGTGACTTAGGTGGTCTCTTGCTTTGTAAACATGATCTTTTTAGAAAGCATGGAATGGGGTATGGAACTTGATCTTTTTTAGTATCCTGGTCAAAACCAGCTTTCAGCAAAAACAACAAAAAAATGATTTTTACTATAAGTAGGTAAGATTGGAATTTTCATTTGATGTTATGAAGGGCCTATATGCCTGTTCATAAGCATTCCTCAAAGCATATTGACCTTATATTGGATTTTATCCTCAGTAAGGAATGCCCTTTCATCTTAATAACTTGGAAATTTCTAAGTATGGCAAATAAGTAAAATTTAAGATATATTATTTTAGTGATTTATCTTTGCATGTTATACTTCATGCTCCCAAACTCTTAGTTTAGTTCAAAAACTCTAGGTAATATACATAGAAAGCTACTGACAATTATTGGGCTCCTTCTGAAGAAAAAAAACATCTTAAAAAAATGATTTAAAATTAGATTGATTGGATTCTTGGTAGTAATTTAGTACTTCAGAGTTAAATTTTTATAGATTTTGACCAACAAATTTTGTTTTATTTTTTGCTGATTATCTCTCCTGTTCTATAATATAAGTATTATGAAATACCATATGGAATTTTTAAAAAATCTTTTAAAACTTTCTATGATTCATTTGTGGTGAGATCACGTTGTATTAGGTCATTCCTAAAGAAATCCTATTCTCTTTCTCTTCTTATATCTGGAGTTTAGTATCTGAAGTATATTGTGTTTAAAGAGTAACACTAGCATTTGAAGAGTTTATTGACATTTGTATTTTTTTTTTTACCAATTTCCAATGTAAATTAACATCTTATGGTTTTTTTCCTCTGGAGTCTATGCTTCAAATATGTGAAATATTCTTTGAAGTTTATAATACAAATTGTGTATTATGTGACAATAGAGCACTGTCACCAATAAACAAAAAATTCCCTGGTATTCTGAGTGCTGGTTAACTTTCTGCTACCACAGCTCAAGGAAGATTCAAGGATTTTCCTTCTATTAGACTTGGACATTAGGTCTATGACCTTTTCCTTTGCTCTATCTCTCCCCTAAAATATCTTTATCATAAAATGTGGACAATCAGTAGAAAGACTGTTTTTTGATGTGTATAAGTATACCAGAAAAGAAGAAAAGCCCTCAATATGATGGATGGACCCTTTGTGACTAACTTATGAGGGTTTAAGTGAAAGACAAACAAATTGGCATGCAGGCATGGACCAGTTGCAGTCCTTACAGGTTTGAACATCCATGAAGAGATCAGCAATCCATTTGAGTATAGAAATTTCCATCTACTCTTGTATCTTGAATATTACTTTGAAACCTCATCATGGTGTAGAACTGACCCTAGTGAAGGCTGTGCTAGAAAAATGTTAATTCTGTCAGGATCCATCATGTTGGAAAAGTGTTTAGAATAAATAATCCTGGACATAGACTTTGTTTGCTTTCTGAAGAGCAGTCCAATGAAATACAGAGAATTTTATTGCTTGTAATCTGGTCACTTAGTGATGAATTTTTTGACCATAACTACTCATAAAATAAATAAATGACAACATCAATAGCAACAAAAAAAGAGATAAAGAAAAATTACAAGGGAAAGACATATGCTCCTTCTATAAGATATGTATCTCCACACAGGTTGTCTGAATGTACAGACAGGCAGCTCAAGATAAAGCATATATAGATACCTCTGGAATCTTGCCCTCCTAACTATTATTTGTCTAGTAGCATAAGTGATTCAAACAAAAATCCATTTCCCTGAGCACTCTATGTCTTAAGAGAGAAGAGTACCCAAGCTTACATCGAAAAGTTTGAGCCCCTTCTACCATTATACTAGATATACAAAAAACTGTCACAAAGAATGAATAGTGAGTAAACCCATTTATCCAAGCCAATAGCAAATAGAAATCAGAAAAATATGCATATTAGAATATACTCCCAAAAGTACACAGGAGTGAATAAGCTCTAGAGAGGTGAGAGAATAGTTTCTGATTTAAGGGAAAATTCCCTTGGAAATCAGGAACTGGTCCCTCTACATGTTGGTAAGAGAGTCTTTCTCTTTTTCTTCCCAGAATACCTTCCCAAAGACATTCTGAAACCGAGTATCCTTTCAAAGAAAGAAAAATGCAGAATGTTTTACTTCTTTCAAGTTTTCCCATCTCCTCATAGTTAAATTGGCATTCTGACCACCATTTAGGAGAGTCTCATGAAAAATGCTCCAGACAAGTCTGGAAACCCTAAATATGTAAGTGTAAAAATTAAAAAGTTAGAAATGAGATCTGTATTCTAGATTCAACATTTCAACTTAATAGCTTGATAACTATTTCTAATTTTAATAGCAGACAAATCATTTAAGTTTTCTAAGCTTCACCTTCATTATCTACAAAATGAGAATCATACTACCTCTCCCTACTTTCCCACAGAGTTTTGTGAGTTGAAGAAGACAGATAATGTATGTGAAAGTATATTGAAATCTATATTGCACTGTGTAATATTAGGAATTATTATTATTATCATTCAATTCTATTTGATATTTAATAAGTATCAGCTTGATCAGATGTTAAGGTACTTCGAGTTTCACTTTTAGTTCTGTACTTGCTTCTGTATTCCAGATAAAACATTACTTCTTAGCCACTAGAGTCCTGGGAAAATATTCTCTCCTGATCATTGAAGAAACTAAAAAAAATACATCTATCTAAAGATCTCATTCTCAGGTTCAAAACTGACCACATTTCTGGCAGCAAATTCACTCCTAATCAAATCATTCTCAATTTTTTTTAAATTCTCAATTTCTCCTAACTACTTTCTCTTTTTCATAATCCCAACCTTCTTCTTAGTTTATTCAGGTTCTAGAGCTCTATGACCCTAAACTGTCAACCATGTTTGATTTTCTCTTACCACATAAGCATATTGAAGAGATCATTTGCCCTATCCTATCATCCCCTTGATTCTGCACTTGTCTCTAGCTTATCCAGCTAGCATGCTAAGTTTTAATTGATACTCTCTATATCTGGGGAGAGAGTTTTTTTGTTATAGTTTATTCATATTAACCCCCAAATGCCTTATAAACTATTTTTCTCAGGCTGTATTTAGTTTAGTTTTCTTGACTGTGGTTGGATGTGAAGATTTTTTAAAATAAATTTTAAAATAGTATATATTTAGAAACTTTCTTAAAGTCCATAGCAAAAGATTAATCTCTCTTTGGCAGAATCCAAACAAATTTTGACTCCAATTTTTCTATAAGAACTTCAATGTGTTTACGCTTTTCCTTGGGCACACTCCCTGAGATTATATCAGTTATGAAATAGGTGCTAGCTGCTCTGAGATGACATTAGTGCTCTAATGGAGAAAAATAAAGAAATAAAGCATAGCATGCATACTTTACATTTTTTCTTATTTACAGAATGGAATTGGATATAATTTTATATCCAAATGTTGTTGGATGCACAGGGTTACTTGAGTTGTAGTTGGTGATGGTGATGATGATGATAAATGATATATGTGTTTTATTACTTTAAAATTGGCAGAGAATTTCATGTGCATTATACAGTGAAAAACAATTAGGTAGAAAGGGGATTTATATTCTACTTTGATTTCATCTAAGAAATAATAATATTAACAAGAACTTTTAGATATATGATGCTTTAAGGTTTACACAGTGTTTTACATGTATTTGATATTCATAACAACTCTATAGGGGTAATTAATACAAGTGTCAGTTCCATATTACAGATGAGAAAGCTAAGACTTGAAAAGGTGAAAGTGATTTGCCAGAAGAGAGAGGGGGGGGGGGAAGGGAGGGAGGGAAAGAGAGAGAGAGGGAGGAAGGGAAGGAGGCAGAAGTCAAGTAGAGACTTGAAATGAGGTGTCTGCTCTGATTCTAAGTCTTTCCTTTTCCTATTATGCCATGTTGGTTTTTTGTTTTATTTCTTTGGGAATTTTTTTGAGGGGGATGGGGATTGAGACAGAGTAGGGAAAACAGGTCCCAGATCACGGATTTCACTGATTCTAAGGAGAAAAATTTTTCTACTGAAATAGTTCAATGACTAAATCTAGTCTTAGTTTCTTGGGGGGGGGGGGGCGTGAGAAATTCAGTGACTTACCCATTATCTTAATAGTTATTATGTGTCAGAAGCAACGTTTGAACTTGTCTACTTAACTTAGAGTTTGGCCCTCCATTTACTATATCAGTTTGCCTCTCACACTGTTCATGATCCCTGAAGCCAGGTAATGTTTATAAATGAATTGCTGTAAGATATTCTATCAAAATGGTTTATGCAACACAATTATTGTAGATTGTCAAGGAACATAATTGGAACACTAATGGGTAAAACAAGGTAATTTTCTTTCATTTAGTTAACCACCCTCTGATTTCCTAGATAGACATGATATATATATATATATATATGCTGATTATATGATAGCTTTAACTAAAATTACACATCTACTGCAGGTTGAGGCACATATAAATCATTTATCTCCATATATCTAGGTATATCTAGGTGTTTCTCTTTGGGACCCATTTAGCTCATGGGACATTTTAATGATAAATATGTGCCTTGAACTTGACTCCTTCCTGGGATACACAATTTAATTCTGTAGTGTGATGTGTGATAAAAAGATAACTAGACTTTTCTTAGAGACAAAATACATAGTAGTAATAGTTCTTTGCTGTGTTTTAAGATTTGAAAAATACTTCATATATTCATACATATATATGTATGTATATATATGTATATATATATATATATGTATCATGTCATTTGATCCTTTTGACAACCCTGTGAGATGAGTACAGACATTAGCATGATTCCCATTGTACAGATCAGAAAATTGAGAGCTGAAAAGGACCTAAGAGTTGATATAGTCAAACTCCTATTATTCTATATATGAAAGACCAAGGTTTTCCCATGGTCGAACAATTAGTGTCAAAGGTGAGATTTGGATGTAGGTGTCTCCTGATTCCAAATCAAGTATCACTGCACAACACTATTCGTTAATACATGAAGAGATGGGTGTATTAGTATGAATACTTTGTCTTTCTTAAGAATCTATTGTATAATAGATGTAACCTGTTGGGAAAGGGCTATGGGATAGGAAATTGTTTTAATGATTGACTTCTATCTTTTTTTTTTTTTTGGTCCAGCTATATAAAACCTTGCTGCTATATCGAACTAAAGTACCCATCAATGTTCCTTTTATTGGACATGCTTCATATATTGTGATGGGATTATATGCATCCATAGAGGTTGTTAGGAAAAACTTAACATGCCACTGATGTGCAATGAAGGAAAGTTAATTGTGTAGATGCCACAGAACTGCATCAATGAGTAGCTCTGTCAGGAATATTAATCTGCCTTGAATAAAAACTACTAAACAGGCTGTTGTAACCAATAGCCTAAGGTAAAACCTGATATTAATAAACCCATGGCAATGAATCAAATTTCAACTATCTTTTTCATGTAAGGATCACTCTGTTAAAAAACCATGGAGTTGAGAGAGGGATATGAAATATGGACCACAACATAACATTTTCATGCTCTCTATTGAAATTTGCTTGCATTGTGTTTCCTTTCTCTGATTTTCTTTTTTCTTGTAGATAGGATTTTTCTTGCATAACTTGTCAAGTATTTCAACATTATTAACATGTAGTGGACTTCCTGCCATCTAGGGGAGGGGAAGGGACTGGGGGTAAAATTTGTAATGGAAAGCTTTGTAAAGATCAATGCTGGGGAACTACCCATACATATGTTATACAAATAAAAAGCTTTAATTAAAAAAAAAAAAACAAACAAAAACATGGAGTGACTAGTTGGTGAACCTAACCCCCTTTTGTCATTGTTCACTGATATGGTGATCAAATGAAGTCCCTAAAAGTACTGTTTATTTTATTTTATTTTTTTAATATCGGGAATGAAATTCCTTTCACTTTGAATGTATTTATCTAGGTGCCTATATGTAAGTAGACTCTTTTCAAAAAGGAACTTTATGAGAACAATTTTATTTTCAACATGTAAATTCCATGCACAATTTAATTGAACCTAGAAATTTGAACCTATCATTTCAAATGAAATGATACTTGTATGAAGGAAATTCCAATGCAATTCAGTTGCAACTGAAATTGGTCATTGGTGCAAGTGGTCAATTGTGGAAATAGCTTTCTTTCCATGAAATTTGCATGCAATTGAATTGTGTGCAGAAAAGGAAGATTTGTATTCAAAAATTATAATCTGGCCTATAAACTGCAATATTACTATCTGTAATGAGACTGGTTTACAAATGAATTTGTGTGTATATATGCACAGAGATATATGTATATGTATATAAATGTAACAGAAAAGCTTTCTCCTATAGTGAATTAAAGGTAATCCCAATTAGAAACAGGGCTATAGACAAAATGACCTTTCAAGGTTCTTTTCACTCAATGCACTGACTCTTTACTTGTATTTATATCCTTCAAGAAGGAAGAGACAAGTAGTACTTCCCCTCTTTGCCTAGAGTAATTGCTAAACTGAAAAGCTAAGGAGAAAGAAACAGAGAGACAGACAGAGACAGAGAGAGAGGGAGAGAGGGAAGGAGGGACATGGAGAGAGAGGAGGGACAGAGAAAAAGAGAGAAGAGACACAAGAAGATATCATTTCATAAATATGAAGCAAATTTTCCCTGGGTCTTCCCATCTTTTTCAGTTCTGATGGTGAACTAAATGCTCTGTTTATATCTATGCATCCTTCAGACTGCATTTCCTTCAAACTAGGAAAGTCCTTTTGATCTTATATACTTTTAGAAAAAAGATTCATTTAAATGTGGTTGATGCTTTAAGTTTCTTTTTAAAGAGTATTAGAACACTAACCCATAACATACCCATAAACTTTTTGGGATCCAACAAAGAAATCTGCCCATTCCCTCTGATGCCATCTGTCTAGTTTGTCATTGTCCATAATTCCAACCACTATGACATTTGAACATATATTTATGCTTACAGAAAATGTATTTTATGTTTAGGAAATATAGGTAGGTAGACATTGATATACATACATCTTCCATCTCATTATTTTTTTCCACTGTAGTTGAAATCATCTTTACCTAACATACCCTATTCTAAATTAGACAAATGGTAATGCTGAAATCTTAAATATCATAAAATACCAGAATACATTTGTGAAATACTAAAACAACTATAACTGAAATAAAAATTGCTAACACGTATACCTTTTATAGAAACCACTGAGTTTTTAAATGTTAGATTTATTCATTCCTTTTTTGGAAATTTTGCTTCATTTAAAACTTGATCTAGTTACTTATATTTTGGCTGTATCTATTAGAGCATTATAATCTTGTAGTAGGGGTCAAACATTTCAAGTAGGAGTATTGATATCAAGGATAAAGCACTGGAGGGGGGGTTGTTGTTCATTTATTTGCTTTCTCTGAAGAAAATATTTTTAAAATATCTTCAGTCCTAACAGTAAATTTTTAAAAACATTTCTACAAGTATCACTTTCCGATTTGCAAAACACTTAGGCATCCTAGCAATACTAAAACAAATGTTGGTTTCAGCTAAAACAGTTAAAACAAATGTTTGCATTCTGGAAATGTTTGTTGGTGAAACAAATGTTTTCAACTGAAAAATAAAACAAACTTAAAGTCCAAATATTAAGGCTGTTTTGGTACCTTCAGATAAAATATGTTGAATTGTGCTAAAATTAGCCTTTATTTGGGGAAAAAAACCAAAAAACTTTGCATGATCAGTTATGACTAATCTTCATAGGTCATTTTAAGAAATTTTATAAGCAGGAGACAAAAAGTAATAATATATGGGGAAATGTGTTTTCTGGTCTATGTGATCTTTTCTACAATACAAACAATTTGATAATATTCCTTTACATCTAAATGTGCAATACAAAATGTCATTTCTTCCACTTGTTCTTTTAATGCTTTTTTATACCTATGTCATACTTTACCTAAAATATTTTAGTTCAATTTTTTTTGAATCAATAACTTTAATGCCTGTATCAAATAAGCTAAAAGAATGTTGATAATTTTCTAGCAAATGGGAAACTTTTGCTTTTTAGCAGTTAAAAACTTCTTGAAATATTTTAAAATCATTTTTGACACTAAAAGTAAGTTCAGGATTTTATCTAAAGATCTTTCTCAACTTTCTAAACTCAAAATATTACAGATAAATTAACTCTGAGATTTTTCAAAAGTAAGTAAACATGAATAAATATTTCATATAAGTGGCAAGTGACAAATTTGATTTTTTTTTTTAATTTTGTGTTTCACCTATGGGTCCTTTATTCACTGGCTTCATTAGAGTTATAAATCTATATAAAAGGAACAAAGGTCAGGAGAATTTTTTTTTTCATTCTTTCTCTACTTATTCAAGACATTCTGCAAAAGTGAGTCTATTTATTGAAAGTTATCCAAGAGGAGGATAAACAATTGAAAGTGAATTTGACCAATTTCAGTTTATGCATTCATTTAATTTTGTTTTTATGATGTATTTGTAAGATGAGCAAAATGTTTTGACCATTTTAATTGCATGGATGATAGAAAATGTAATCTTCAGGCAGATTTTGGTAAAACAAACAAAATAGTTAAAGTGATAGGATGCTTCACTGATCATCTGAGGGTAGAAGGAGGGAATCAAAGTGCTCTCCTCGTTCTCCACACTTTCCTTCAATTGATTCCTTATATTCAGGAGGAAATGTTTATGTCTATGCCACATAATACATCATTTCAGGATGATGCACCATTCATAAAAATTAGTGACTTCTTTTCTATCATTTAATAGACTGCTTTGAATTTCAACTAACAGAAATATAATTATTTTAGGGAAACTATGTAGGATGAATAGACATCCCCCCCTCTCCCCAACAACCTATTGATGGCATATGTTTGTAGTTTGCTATGCACCTTGCTTAAATTATATGAAGAAAATGTTAGGTCATAAAATCATTAAGGTTCACTATGTAATGAGAAATAGTTTAAGTCAGGGGTCTTGAGGCCCCTGTGACCATGTGGGATTGGTTCAAAATCTTTGCAGACAACATTGTGTAAGGTGTTACCATACTGATGAAACATCTGGAATATTTGCCCCAAAATACCAGCTGTTCAATCAGCATAACAGAGCAAAATTACGAACATCAATTTAAGAAGGTATTGTGTCTAGGTATTTTAAAAACATATCTACTTTATGGCAAAGTGGGACCAGAACTCATATCAATTTAGCAGAAAAACAAAAATCATGCTTTCCACTCTGGGTGCAAGCTAGTTGATTAGCATTTTTATAAAAAATGTTTATTCAAGAAAAAGTTTACTTTGGAGACATGAAAAGTTACATGTAGACTAATTTTTAACAGACATTCACAAAATACCCAGTCTCTTGGCTTCAAAGCCCTACATTTGAAAAATGTCCCATTCACAGCCCTATTTATTTAATCATTGTGCAATCTATGGTCTTTGGAGAAATCCATGCCATGAAACCAGTCTAGTTTGTTGTCCCTTCAGTTGACCAAAACACTTTCCATCACTATTAAACTCAGCCTAGTTTAAACTCAAGAGACTGGGGCAAAAAAATCTTTCACAAAGACCTAGGTGATTAAAAGATACACAAAAGTATATATGATCAGCCCTGTCTATAATATGGAAGTTGGGCAAAGAAGCTTCTAAAGATCCACTTTGGATTTATTTAAATAAATAAAAGTATGACAAGATGCTCATAAATATATTAATTGACAAATCATCTAAAAGGTAAACCTCCTTGACCAATTCTCTTCCCTGTTTTTAGAAGATGATGTTGGTATGGTTGCATATTCAGTAAAAGTAAGGCAAGGAGTTTCAGTGACAGAAGAAGCAAGAAATAGGAAGGAGAAAGGGTATGTGAATTTCAACATATAATGGGTGATTTAGATGTGACTAAAGAGTAGTTGGTTCATGACACTGAGATCTGGCACTTGAGAAACCTTCGTAGACAGACAGTGTGGTGGCAAGAACACTAGGACTGAAGTTTGGAAAACCTCAATTCAAATCCAACCTCAGACACTCACTAGCCAATGTGATCTAGGACAAATAAATTACTTAATCTCTATTTGCCTCACTTTCCTCATCTGTAAAATGGGGATCCTAAAAGTGCATACCTCACAGAGATTAGGGGAGATAATATTTGTTAAAAATTTAACTAAGTACTTGGCAGATGGCAGGCAATACACAAATGCTAGATATTATTATTTTTAAAGTAAAGGCTTTACTTAAAAAAAAAATCCAGAAATCAATTTTTCCTAAGGGAAAAAAATAATGACTTCCTACTAAGAAAGTGGTTTAATGAGATTTGGTTATTTACAGGGGGTGGGGGTGGGGGAAGGGTTTCTTCATTTATTTTTGTTATTTTAATCACCTGAATACATACTTATTGCATTTAAAAAAAAACAGCAGTGAAAATCAATTTCTAGTTTTCCAAATCAGCAGACAAAATTATGGTTGAAAAAATTAAATCCAGTAATCTGGAGGCAGAAATGTTTATTTTTGTTTTACTATTTGATCATGTAAAGGACTACTGAAAATAAAGAAAAGTTGAATTACAAGTAATTATATTAAAAATGTCATTTTTTAAAACAGACCAGAGCATCTCTAAGAGCTTTATAGACTATTTCATCTTTGACAGCTAGACAACACATTCATATATTTAAATATTTGTAAAGCATTTAATACAGTGCCTAGCACTAGGCACTTAATAAATGCTCACTTCATCTCCTCCCTCTGAAATTCCCAGAAACAACTTCTCCTAGCTTGATATATAATTGTTAGAAGAGTCAAACTAGCTAAATAAATAGTGCCCAAAATTAGTACTCAACTTGCAAATGTAAGAAACACAAAGGAAAGGGTCATGCTTCCCCAAAAGCTGAATACAGTGGGTCCATTGGCAAAGGATAATATGAATGAGTCCAAGAATCACATAAACTCTTGGAATTCTAAACCAATAGAAAGAAAGAGTTTCTCCTATATGTTGTATCCAAGTCAGTTAAGCTTCTTTGCAGGATCCAGATCATTTTGCTCAAAAAAAAAAAAATTTAAAAAATTAAAGGCTACTTCTTTCAATCTAATCAACTGGATCTTAATACTATGTTTCCTTTCCTACTTTCATCTTGTTATTTAGTTGTTTCTCCCAAGAATGACCAAGCCAAAACCTTTTTCTGTTCCTTGAAACAAAGTCAAAGCCCTCTTTCTCCAGTAACTGTATCCTAGTCAGATGGGGTTGGGATAGGACTTTACTTGGAGGCAAAAAGAGCTGTATTTAAATATTATTAGCTAGATGATCCTGAGCAAATCACTTTACCTCTTTTGGCTTCAATTCATCAATAAAATGAGGAAGGTGGACTGGGTATTCTCTATTTTATAAAAATATATAAATCATAAAAATCCATGATACATTGAATTAACTAAACCTTTGGCTAAGAATTCCGCTTAATACAAGAATAAAATTGAGAAAAAACAATAAAATGAGGCATTAGTTTTTAAGTTACCCTAAAAATAACCTACAAAGTAATAATTATGACTTTGGAATATTCTTTACCTAAGGTGGAAAAAGTGAGCAGAAATGTATCCAGAGGCTGCACATGGACACGTTTGTCGTTTTCAGCCTGTCCTATTGTCTCTGGTTCTAGATTTGTCCACTCTTGAGCCCTAGGGCTCGTGTTAGTCTCATGACTGAAAAAGTAGGATAGGATCTCAGCCCATCCAGATCTTTGGGAAAGCATGATATTTGGCCTGACTTTGGCCTTGTTGAAACAGGGTCAGCTTGTGGTGTTCAAGAGTGTTTGTGACATGCCTTGAGGTAGAGGACATAAAGAGCTCAGGAAAAGCTGAGGGGATATGTCTGCATGTCTAAGCACAAGCTCTCTAGACACTCCTTGCAGCTCTATTATTCCTTGGAGTATTCCTGACATCAGAGACAGATAATTTTCATATTTTTTAATAATTAGTTGGTAATGCTTGATATAATGATGAAGGCTTGTACCTGTTCAACCTGAACTTTGGCTTCTTCACAATAATAATGATAATTATGATTGTATTTATTATAAGAAATAATTGATAAAATGAAATATTGTAATCACAATAATTATTTATGTAACATTTTTAAGGTTTGCAAAGTGTTTTATAAATACTACCTCATTTGATCTTCCTGATAAAATACTTTACAGATGAAGAAATTGAGGAAAACAAAGGTTAAGTGAATTCCCAGAGTCACTCAGCTAGTATAAGTGACTGAGACAAGATTTATAGTCAGGTCTTCCTGAATCATATCCCAGTATTCTACCTATTGTACCACTTAGTTGACTTAGTTTTACATTTGAGTTAGAGATTTATATCTGACAGTCTGATATGAATTCAGCATTTGAACCGGTAATAATTACAACCTTGTAGTAATCAAATCTATATCATGACATACACAACACTGGCAAAATATGGAACATGTCCAATTAGGTCCCTCTTCTACTCAAAACCCTCTCTGGCTCTCTCAACCTTTATAGCAGGAGTAATGAAGAAAGGACTCCATAAATGTTAAAATGCTATAGAAATATGAAGTAAAAAAAAAAACCACAGAAGAATCACCAAGTTAAAAGTTGGAAGGGATCTTAGCAGCTATTTAGTTTAACACATACATATATATCCCATATAGATATTGATGTGAGGTGTGACAGTTCAAAAGTCATTTGAGTAGTTCCTGGAGCCATTAGGATAAAAAAATTTAAATGTATATGTATTTTAAATTTTAGTTATTTATGGACTTACACATTCTCACTTCAACTTATTTTTTTAGTATCATTTCATATCATTCTCTGTGTCCCAGCCAAACCAGTGTACAAACTATTACCAAAGTTGGCATTCCATCTGCTGCCTCCATAAATTTCTACAAGCTCTACCCTGTACTTAGACTGTCTTTCTTTCTCATCACTACTTCTTAGAATTCTTCTTTCAAGGTTCAGCTCAAGTGAAACTTTATATAGCTTTCCTATTGATCATTCCTAGTTGTTCATTGCACTCTGAACAAATTCACTTCTATTAACTTATTTATGGATTTATTGCATGTAATTGGATGGAAGCTCCTTGAGGTTACAGAGTATTTCATTTTTCTCTTTGTATCAGTTTCACCCTTGTGCCTCATATTGGCATTCACATAGTAGATGTTTGATAAATACTTATATAATTGAAGAGAAGAAAAAAAATCAAAACAAAAATCTGGATTACCTGTGGATCTGTATCATTTCTTTTTAGTGGGGTAAACAAGCACAAACTTTTTTTTACCTTGCATACTTAGTTTTAAATAATTTTCTGGATCTGTACTTCATTTTTGGAAAACAAGGTGATATTACCTTATGTGACCATCAGCTGAAATTGCCAACCCAGTTATATAGCAACTGGCTGGTTGTCAGTACAGTATTTACAGTAATAAAAGGGACTAGGGAAGGAACAGAGTATTTTTCTATAGCTTTTTCATGAATGCAAATTCATAACCACTTAAGTAAGAATAATTACACATAGATTGAGGGAGATATTGTATGGAGTTTCAAGTGTTAAGATTTTCTTGTCTCTGGATGACAATTCTTATATTCATTAATAGTCATTTATGGGTTAAAGAGAAAAGATTAAAAATGTATTTATTAAAAATAAACATTTAATGAATAAAGGAATTAGTAGTTTAATGATATCTAATCCTTTTATTTGATGGCAAAAGATATGAGTTACTATTGATTATATTTAAGACAAAGTATTTGAAATAAGCAAGATATCTTTACTTTTTCAGAAAGTATCCTTTTTTTTATTTTTCAAACAAAGGGTTTTAAAAAGAATTATTGTCTTGGTTAATGACATACTAGGATAGATGCAGGCCAAAGAAGCATTTTCTAGTTAAGAATAAAGGCTAGTCATAGAACATTATAATTCCTCATCTAAAAACCTAGATCAATCTGAAGATTAGGTTTAAATTGTGATGAGCCATATGGTCATTTCCACAGTATTATCTGAATCATTATCTTTTGTAATCCAGTATTAGTTCCCCTAGAAGATACTATAGGGTAAAAGTTAGGCATATACTGAGTAAATTCTTAATGTATATATTCAAATAAATGAATATGTAAACACCTGCTTTCATAGTATTGTGCTAGGTGCTGAGGATGCACAAAGATGATTTTAAATAATGTAAAAATATAACATATAAAAAGTTCACATGTTACCAAGTAAGCTATGACACATAAAAAAGATAAGTGTAAAACAATATGGAGAATATGGTAATAAAGAAAAAATCAGTATTCCAGGAAAATTAGCTAAGGAGAGAAAAGTTTCATCTAGTGAACAAGAGAAGGCTTAATGGAAGAGGTGAGAAGCACCTATCAAGAAAGAATATATTCCAGACACTAGGAATCAGCTGCAAATTTCAGATGATTTGTTCATTTAAGGAAACAGCTAAAAGTTTGTAAGCTTACTTAAAACATAGAGAAGTTTATGAAGAAAAGTAATGTGAAATTAGATTTAAAATATAGGTTGGCAGGAGATCATTGTACACAACAATAAGATTATATGAAGATCAATCTGAGGGACGAGGCTCTTTTCAACAACGAGATGATTGAGGCCAGTTCCAATGATCTTGTGATAAAGAAAGTCATCTACTCCCAGAGAGAGGACTGTGGGAACTGAGTGTGAATCACAACATAGCATTTTCATTCTTTTTGTTGTTGTTTGCTTGCATTTTGTTTTTTTTTTCCTTACTTTTTTTCCTTTTTGATCCGATTTTTCTTATGCAGCAAGATAATTGTGGAAATATGTATAGAAGAATTGCAGATGTTTAACATATATTGGATTACTTGCCAACTAGGGGATGGAGTGGGGGAAAGAGGAGAAAAATTTGGAACACAAGGTTTTGCAAGCATCAGTGTTGAGAAATTATCCATGAATATGTTTTGAAAATAAAAAGCTTAGGAGTAGCTAGGTGGTGAAGTGGATAGAGCACCAGCCCTGAAGTCAGGAGGACCCAAGTTCAAATGTGATTTCAGACACTTACTTAACATTTCCTAGCTGTGTGAAAGAAAGAAAGGAAGGAAAGAAGAAAGAAAGCTTAAAAAAGAAAAGAAAAAGTATATAGGTTGGAAGCTGAATGCAGAGGGCCTTAAATGCCAAGCTAGGAAGTTGGTACATTATCCTATTGTTAATAGCCTATAGAAGGCTTTGGAGCAAAGGAATGTCAGATGGCAGCTCTATCAATATCATTTGGAAATATAAAAGAGTAGTTAGGGAGCCCAGTTAGGAGGCTACAACAGTTTAGATGGAAAGACTTGATGTAGGCAGTGACATTGTAAGTAGAAAGAAGGATACTGTTGAAATAAAATAAAAAGGATAGGATGAAACAATTGCTTGGGTGTGAGGTAAATGATATGAAGGAGGGAAAAGAGTTAAAGATAATGTGTAGTTTGAGTGACTAAGGTGCCATAAAGTGGTTCCATAAAGAGGAATAGGTAAGGTGGGAAGAACGAATACTTTTTTTTTTTTTTTTTTTTTTTGTGGGGGAAGACAGGGATTGAGATGATATGTTCACTCACAGCAATGTTGAGTTTAAGGTTCCTGCAAGACATCTGGGTAAAAATATACAACAGGCAGTAAGAAGCATGGGACTGAAGTTCAGGGGAGAAATTAGGGATGGAAATTTAAGTTTTGGAGTCATATGCATAGAGGTTATGATTTAACTCATGAAAATGGATGAAATAACCAAGGGAGGGAATGTAGGGAAAAGAAGAAGACCTGGGACAGAGCTTTAGGCATCACCCACATGTGGGGGAAGAGGAGTGGGGGAAAAAATGAGAACAATAGAAAGACTGAAAAAGAATGGGAATTTATATAGAAGAAGGAAAGGTATCCAGGAAGAAGGGCAGTAAGTCAGTGGAGTCAAATGCTGCAGGATGTTTAAAAAGGATGAAGACTGAAGAAGGGCTATCAAATGCAGCAATTAAGAAGGCATTGATGACCTTTGATAGAGCAGTTTCAGTGAAATGGTAGGGTCAAAAGTCAGAACATAAGGGGCTGAGGAGTGAACAGCACTTTGTTTCTTATACAAGGATATTTCAATTAATGAATCCCCCTGGGATGAAAGCTTCCTTGTAGCATCAGTCCAGTAAGGGAGAGGAGGACTCTATGAATCATACCAAGATGAGCTATTTACCTGTATGAATGCATGACAAATATATCTCAGTTCATTTTAATTTGTTCTTGTCCATTTAGCGGTAAACAAAGTCAACAGTTGGCAAGTTTGCCAACATTTCAACAAACTTTTATTAAGAATCTAAAATATTCAGAAAACACTGCTAGATACAATCAGGAGAGACAAAATTGTGTTTTCATTGGTATTCCTGAGCAAGGAACCTCCCTCTAGCAATGCAGATCAGAACCTTCTCAGCAAAGTACAGTCTTGGGGGGTTATCTAAAGCACTGAAAGCTTAAGATACTTTTTTAGATTCAACCAGTGATTATTTAGCAGAAATGAAACTTGAACCTGGATTTTTCAAAGCCAGCCTCAAGGAACTTATGGGTTTTTTTGTCTCATTATCTCCCTTCTGTGCGATTACTTAGCCATTTTCTTTACCTTTTCCCTTGTCTTAGGAGAAAACATGGAAAGATCTGATAATCAGTTGTTTCCACTTATTTGTTTTTGATAAAGCATGCTTAACAGAAACTTGTTCATTCTAAATTGTTGCCTTAGCCAGACAATTGAATTTTTAAGTATTTTAGCTCCAATTAAAAAAAAAAGTCTTTATTAAAGGATTTTCAGCTATCAGCCATCAGGACACATCCTAGGAAGGGGCAGGGTAATGTGTTTTGGAATCCTATTTAGATTGCCTTCCAGGCAAGCCTCCTAGAGTCCTTTAAATAATTTGGAGTAGAGGCTGAAAGATGTCTCTGGTATCTCATTGCTCTTCTCCTGAGGATCTGGCTAAAGGTGGCTATTAAAGGTTTTCACTCAGTGCCTTCCACTTTAGGAGTTGCCTGGAGCAAAGAAGGCTCTGACTTTTGGCACATTCTTCACCAATATTGTAGATCACAGGATTACTGTTGGAAGAGACCTTACAGGTCCTCTGAACCAATCTCTTCATTTTCAAATGGTGGAATAGGAGAAGCTAAATGACTTACCTAAGATCATACTGATAGTAGGTTGTTATTATTTGTCCTTGGTCTCAAAGAGGACCATGACATCAGGAAGGTAATGTGATAATATGCAAGTGATCAAATTGTAGTCTCTGAAGGACTGAAACTCAGATTCTCTGACTCCAATATTTGTTCTATCTTATTATACTATAGCAGGTCCCTCTCTACACTTCTCTTTTCTTGCTAATTTTTTTCTCAGGCATACAAGTCATATTCTCCTTCAAATCTTTAACAAAAAGATCTATCATCATCACTAATTATATTGATCCACATTGTGGTTTTTGAGGTTAAATGTTTAAGAGAATCCAATGAAGGTGTAAAAAGTTTCTAAAAGATATTTTTGTTTTGGAAGAGGCGCTTATCTGCAAAGAACAAAATATGTTTTTTTAATAAATCTGAACATCTGCAGCAAGTATTCAATTTGTCAAGGATCTATTTCACATAACTACCTGGATCTCCCATCTCTGCATTTGCAGTGATCATACCTCATCCCTGGACTGTCCTTCCCAAACATCAACTCACTATCTCTCTTCCCTTAAG
The DNA here is from genome assembly GCA_023553655.1 of Myrmecobius fasciatus. Classification (NCBI taxonomy): domain Eukaryota; kingdom Metazoa; phylum Chordata; class Mammalia; order Dasyuromorphia; family Myrmecobiidae; genus Myrmecobius; species Myrmecobius fasciatus. Next base: position 27,159 of record JAJPUD010001627.1, on the reverse strand, counting down.
CCATTGTTTGCACAATTTTCTACATGAAGCCTTTCTTGATACCCCCAACTGTTGGGGAAACTTCTTTTCAAACCATTTTATAGTTAACTACTTTGTATATAAGTGCATTTATTCACGTTATGGCTTTATGACATATGTTTATGAATGTATTTGTTGTTTTTCCTGTTAGAATATAAGCCTCTTGTAAATAGGGCTTGTTTCATTATTAATACTTTTATCCAGCAGCTAATACAGGACCTGGCACATGGTGGTGCCTTAATAGAAAGTTGTTGATAAATTAGTGATTGAATTAGTGGAGAAATCTGGACCAAAGAAACTTTCATCTATGGAAATTTGTTTATTTAACTGAGCCTTATTAACTAACCTTCTCCAATAATATTAGAATACAGTTTTATCTTCTATCACTCTCTCTTCTCTAAAGGCTTCTTCTCACTGCTAGCACCCAGGTTTTTGAATTTTAATTTTTCTTCCTCGGAAATTATAATCATATTATAATAGTCTCCTAAATAGTCTCTTCACTTCTACTGTGTTCTTCTTCCAGTTCATTCTACATTTATAGCAGTCAGATTACTATCTAAGTAATAGAGATGGAGGGCAGGGGGAATGTCACTAAAAGTTTGCACCAGCGACTCAAATGACCAAAGTTTTGTTTTAGAAACATTATATATTAAAATCCAATCACCTGATGTACAAGGCATTCTATAATTTCCTGTGATCTTCACTTTAGAGTTGGAAATGGTTTATATACTTTTTAATTTCACCCTCTCACTATTTAGGAAAGGAAACTGAGGCCTAGGGGATCTGTTGAATGATTTGACTATTTTCCTTCAAAATAGTTTAAAATTTACTTCACTCCCTAGATCTTCTGAATTCTATGCTTATCCTGGTTATTGGAGTACCTACTGGGATCTTGGGAGAGATACTACTCCAGCCAATATGGACTACTCATTTATCCTTTTAAAACACTTGATGTTTCTCTCTCTTTGTTCACAATCACAATTCACTGCTTCACTTGGAATGCCCTCCTCCCATCCATGCCATCTGGCTAATTCTTATTCACCCCTTAAAATCCTACTCAACTCCAATCTCTGCTATGAATCCTTGTCTGAGTATAATTATAATGAAAACAAGTAGTAACTCACATTTAACTATTAAGTTAAGATTTACAAAATGTTTTCTTTACCTTCCTGTCAGACAATATGATTGTGTCATTCCCATTTTACATATGAATATACTAGGACACAGATCTCATCCATTAGAAGTCATTTTCTTCCTCTCCTCTGAACTACCACCATATTTTATACCTCTAATTAACCTTTTCTCCATATTAATATACCTATCTCTCCTATTAGAACAAAGGCAAGAAGAGAGTACAATAGATAGAGAAATATTCAGCATGGAGTCAGGAAGATCTGACTTCAAATCAAACCCCAAACACTCACTAGCTATGTGACTTTGATAGAGCCATTTGGCCTCTGTCTGCCTCAGCTTCCTCATTTGTAAAACAGGAATAATAAAAGCCCCTAAATCCTATGGATTGTGAGGATCAAATGACATAATATTTGAAGTTTACAAAGTACAGTGCCTTCAGCATAATAGATAATTAATAAATGTGATGTCTTGTTTGCTATATTCTTGTGTACAGATATTTTTTAAAAAATCTATTGACTCATTAAATATTTTCATTCTCTCTCAATCTTATTGTAGAATTATTTTACTGCCACTGAAAAATACTTTATTATTATCTTTTCTCCATTTTCTAGAATTCCTTCCAGTTTGTTGAATTTTCATCACTATTTTTAAAAAGAAGTCTGAATTCTTTCTCTTAATTTACTAGTACAAGGAGTAAAGATTACATTGATAGGCATGATTGGGTAAATGAAAATCCCAGCTAGCCCCATAGACTTAACCAAATTAAATATACAAATCAGTGTATACTTTATTTTTTTTTAAGTAACTTTCTTAGGAATCACATAGTGAATTAATGACAGACTGAGAAATGGGCCCAAAGCCAGCTAATTCCCAATCCAATATTAAACCTGGTAAATACATTTTCTTTTTTTCTTCTTTCCTTTGCTGAGTTTTAATGTCTTGATCACCCTCTCCACATTTAATGCTGCCCCATCTCCCCCAGGCAGGAAGTTTAAGTAGCCACTCTGACCTCTCACTCCCATTCCCTGGAATGTAGCACAATATTTCAAAGGGTCCATTAACTGAATTGTGTTGTGGGCTGTAATCTGAGGATCTCTAAGCACATCACAAAGGTAGATGTTGTCTTTAGCATTGTATCAGAAGTATCTCATTTAAAAAGAAAGCCTGTGTAAAACTTTATCAAGCAAAATACCTAAGGTACATCTGAGTCTCATTCTGAAATTCTCTGAACTCCTAAACCTCTGGACTATCATCCTAAGACAAAGTTCCTTCACTTGAATTTTTTTGAACTCACCTAAATTCACCCTTATTCCTTATTAATTAATAACCTTTCCTTAGCTTTAACTCCAAATGGCATTACAAAGTTGAGAAGGAAATCAGTGATAATAAGTAAAGTCTAATGCAAATACACTGAACTCAGACAAAATGAAAGTCCAGTGTTAGGAGAATAAGATAAGATGCTTCTTTATCAGGAATGGTACACAAACATCTAGGCTAACCAAAGTCTTCATCATTAATCACAGAGCCTAGATAATCTAACCACTCATTCCCACCCCAGACTATTATGGAAGTTATGACCAAAAATCCCAGTAATAACAAAAATCAGATCACTCACAAAGAGCCCTCATTTTTTCCCCCCATATGTGTCCATTTCTTTCATTCACTGTCTCCATTTTATGATGTAGCCAATGCTTGCCCTGCTAAGAAGGATGAAACATAGCAGCTGCCTTGTTGAAGAAAAAGTTGGGTTAAAAGTTTCAGATTGGCTTTAACTCCCAGAGATGACAAAGAAACAGGCATTAGTATCCTTGGAGGCCACTGTTGGTAAATGGGTATAGCAACAGAGGTCCAGCCAAGGACTTATATGTCAAAGCTGCAGCTAAGAACTCAGTTACAATCATTAATTATCCCAACTTCAGGTGGGGGTTGGGAAGGGAGCTCCCTTTATAGTTCAATTTAGTGGTGGTTCTGCAAATCGTCACCTAGGGCCAGTGGTTACTCCAGGCTGATGACTGTTCTGCATTTTTCCAGTGTGGATGGGGAGAGCTGTTGAAAAGAATTGAGATACTTGTCAACAGAATGGGAAGCTGGGCTTCATCAAAACAATTTTAGTCTCTGGGACTAATGACCTTTTGCTGCTGTTTGTTTTAGTTAGGAGCTAAATAGCCTAGTTGTTTTAGATAACAGTAGCTTGATCTATCCTTACTAGGTATTTTATTGAGAAATGATAAAAATAGTCATTCTAATTATCAATTTATTTTAAAATGAAGTTAACCACTGAAGAAAACAACTAAAAAATGGATTAAAGTATTTAATAAACATAATGATTTGGATGAAGAATGCCTAGTGGTATCTCTTGTTTGTTCCCCTTAATACACTAATAATAGTTGTACATAATAAAGATATAACCTTTCTAAGAAACTATATGTTTCTAATTTTTTTTTTAATTGCTGTAAGCTGAGCTAGCTGATGAGCAGCCTCTAGGGATAGGACAGGATCACCCTTGTTTCCTGTTCAGCCTTGCTGAAGCAAAAAGCTAATGAAAGAAAAGAACGTAATGACTTTACAATCCAGGTAAAAGGTTCAGCAGAGCTCAGAGGTCAATTGATTTTTAATCCTGCTTTTTTTAATGCCAAATCTTGATCACTGAATTTCTTTCCCCAAAGAACAAATAGATTCCTAGCTAATAAGCCTACAAAGCCAATTTAAAAATAAATAAGATATGCACAATCATAAAGATAAAAACCCATCCTAGTTAAGTAGAAGATAGAATATTTTCATTTATCTTAAGTGTTCTAAAGGCCCATTTTAAAGGGTATGCAATTTTTATTTAAAATAAATGTGTGTGAATAGGGCTTTCTATGGCTAAATGTAAATTCTGGTCCTGAAAGTGTATGGAAATGTTTAAATTACCTAAGTAAGAGCATCAAATGTGCCTTGCATAGACCATCAGCTAATTTATTGAAAATTGCATTGTTGACCATTTCCTTACTGCCCCATCTCATAAAGGAGAACAGAGATATTAGTTGCATCATTGTGAAGCAATGAGATTTCGGTAAGTCGTGATCTGCTGGCATGTAATAACTCGATCTGCTTCATGCAGACAAAATATATTAAAAGTATGGACGAGTGAAGTTTGTGCCCCAGGGAGAAGGCAAGATAATGCATTGAAATTGTTCAGAGGTAGTTAGATGCCTAATGGTCTAATATGTGAGCTATGTGAGGTCTGGGGTCTGGTTCTCATAAATTCTGGCTAGACTGATCCTGTAATTTCAAGCAAAGGATAAAAGCTTTAGCCAGAGTCATCAGTGTTCAAGGTCCATGATGCTGAATATTATTCATGTAAAGATTTAAAAAGGGGGAAAAAAGACTAAAAGGAAGACCCTAGTGTATAGGCATAGTTTTGTGTTTGTGGGCTTGAGGTGCATGTTTATTTTTAAAAACATCCACCCATATATGCAGGAAATGTCACTGGAAGAATAAGTCATCTTGGAATATAACAAGTAAGCTTTCCATGTAGCTGCCATGATGGGCTGTGATTTTGGCATGCTGCAAACTCTAACATGCCCCATGAAGAATTAAATAGCATCTAATTATTTTAGTTTGAAATTGACTTCCCTAAAGTTTAAAACTGGAGTAAAACATGTTTTTAATAAAATTTTACCATTATGAACAGTCATTTAAAACCAATTTGGATGGATTTAGGAGTGATTAGAGCAAAAATTCCCAAGACATTTGGTAACTTTACAAATGATTTTATAAAATATGCTAAGACCATTCAAACAATTATATTGGCTAAATCTGGATTCCTCTGATTTTAAAATGAAATTAATTCTTTGAGCACTCTGCTTTTAAAATTAGGTTAGAAACATTCAAAGACTTCCTCCTCTATTACTTTATTCTTGGAGGGGGAAGGGAGATTTAAGAATTTTATTGGCAATTTCTTTTTTAAAAATATAAAATGCACTTAATCCAGATTCTCCAATAAATTTGTAAAATCTGGCTTATCAATTACTTTGATAATATTTTTAAAGGCTACCTAGATTATAGAAAAATTCTCCTGAAGTTCCCCATACATGTTCCTTTTCATAAGGACTTCACAAGTACAGAAATCCTCAAATATCCAAATAAATTAAGCTTTTCTTTAGTTAAGTTTCATTGTCATTCTGAAATTCAGCATAACTCATATTTCAGGAAGGTGGTGGCTCTGCATTTCTTTTTTGTTAGTTGACATATAGTTTTCATAGCCACCAGTAACATAGTTTGCCTCAGGACTGCTTAGTCTCTAAGTTCTTAGTCATATCTGTATTTTTCTTTTTGTACATTTTTTTAGTAGGCTAAGAGAATGTGTATGTGTATGTGTGTTTATGTGTGTGAATATACATGGGTATATATAGATATAGATATATGTATTTTTTAAAAATAGATGATAGCTTAGGTCACTTCTACTAAATTTAAGAAAACCAGAAAACCAAAGAGGGTATAGAAATGAGTCACAAACTACTGTGTTTCTCTTAATCCTATTGCCCACTTTTCCTCATATCCACTTGTTAACTTATTTCAGACACTGAGCATTCCTGATTTGGATAGATAATATTTCCAAGTTTAAGAAATAGTTGCATTTTTGCCTGTAGTTAAGATATATAGAATTGAAAGAGATGTAGAATTATGAAGGTAAAATCCCCCAATGGCTTCAGTTAGAGGCATAAATAGCCAGAGAAAACATCAATCGTTTGTCAAGTAAAGAAACCTCTACTACTGTTTTTCTTCCACAATTTCTACTACTGTTCAAGGTAGTATTTCTTGCCTATTTCTGAAGATGGCATGCTCAAAGGATAAACCCAAGCTACAGAGCACAGATGGAGAAAAGTTTAAGGCAACCAGTCATTGGTTGGATTTAATTTTATTTTATCTCTGAAGAAGACTTACGAGCCTAAAAAATTTTAAAAAAAGATTGAAAATGCAAAATTAGTATACAGATGAGATCTTAAGTTCAATAACAATGCATAATTTGTTAATTCCAATCAATAAGTTGAGGCAAAATTCAGAATCAGTGTTGGAAACCTACCTCTGTGGTATCCCCTTCAAAATCTTTTCCAGATTGTTAGTAAAATAAAATTACATAATTTCATAGAAAATTAGTTTTGAGAGTTTCTAAACTATATGAAAGAGAGAATCCAGAGTCACCAATCTAAAGACCTGATCTCTTATTAAGACATGACCTTTTTGTTCACTGAAATCTGACCTTGGCTTCAATGGGAGCTCTGTGTTTATACTCTCCGAGGCAGTGGCCTTAAAGTACACTGGTATTACTATTCACTGGTAATTGGCAAACATTGACTGAGTACACAGTTTATTCAATCCATTGCTGAAAATTTATGAAACACTTCACATTTTAAAATAATGTGATTATTTGTGAAAATTTAAGATTCTTGTTTATTTTTTAAGTTTTAAAATCTGTTATACAACTTCATTCATGTCTTTTCAGGTTTAATTTGAAAGTATAAATATAGAAAAAAATCTATTTAAAGATATCCATTGAGGCACCAATTCAAAATATGCATCTGTTTAATTATGATGCTATTTCTGACTTTGTATAGCACTTGTTACTATTAAATTTTATTTTAAAATATGTTGGAAACTCAAGCTTTCAATCAATAATATGAAAATAATAAATTTTTCTACAGCCAGGAGAAGGGGGGAAGGACAACCCAACTAATATGACTAATTTGATTGATTATTTCATTTATAAAAACAGAGTAATATAATAATATTTCAGAGTTAAAGAGTTCAAGGGGTTAAAATAAAGTAAAAGCAAATGGCTGATAATTTAATAGATAAATTTAATAAACAGAAACTGTGGTGTTTGGTTTTCTTTGGTTTGGATGTTCTGAGTGGTTGTGGGAACATGAAATAGGTTAGATTATATTCTGCTCTGATCAATGCTTATAAAGATGGGAAATGAACATTTATTTTAATTTTTTATATGTTTTAAATGTTTATGAAATATATTAAATAGTATCATGATTTCATATTTACCAGGCTTTAAAGATAGTTTAGACTTGTTAGACATATCTAATACTTAAGAGTAAGCAACACTAAGATATGTGAGAAAAATCAAGTTTAGTATATCTTTAAATTCTTGTGTAGTAAGATCAGATTGACAGAGTTAGTGAAAATGTGACCTAACCATGCTTTGTAAACCAAAACACATCTGGTAAGTCTAATTTTAGGTCTAATAGCCTTGATTGTGTCCCCTGATGAAAGAATAGCAAAGAAAATGTGTCCAAACAGGAAATGATAAAACTTTGGGGTTTTTTTTTCCCCCTTTTTACCTATAGTTTATAGATCAAAGTATGTTCATGTATGTTTATAAAAAAAATTTACTTATGGAATTTCAAGGAGAATCAAAGAATTATATCGCATTCAATGGATTGCTTGGCAGGATGAAATATTATAGCATTGTTTTAGCCTTATACTTAATAGGCAAGTCCTTTGAGTAAGCTAATTCTTCTGCTTCTTTAAAGAACTTAATATGATGTTGACACTCCAGTGTTAAATAATATATTTTACCATAAAGGAAGAATTCGATGCTTTCATGTGGAAATATTGCAAAATATTCTGAAATTAAAGAGACAAAGAAAAGAACTAAAATTCATTTATGCCTCAAATTCTTCTTACTTGCTTGTTTTTTTCTATGTTAGGTTTACATTTCATAGAGGTTAAAGGTTCCATCACCTTCCCTGAGACACAATTTCATGATCTATTAACTCTTACTATCAAGATTTACCTATTCATTCTACTCCTTGCACTAGCTGAATAATGTACCTCCCTCTTAGGTTTTAGCATTTAAAAAAAAATGTGTATCTCTTTTTTTTCCTTCTCAAGTGAACATATATCTTAGTCAAATTTTACTAGTTTAGTGAGTCTTTCATCTTTCTTCTTAGACCTAGATGCTAGATGTTTAACCTAAAGGATCACTTCCAGATCAAATTTTTTTCAGTGACAGTGACAGAAAGGGATATTTTGTGTATCGTTTTAAAATATGAACCCTAACAATGTAATTTATAGTTTGACAATAGTTTCTTCATTGTTTTATCTTATAAAAAAATTCTAATAGTTTTCTACATTGGCTTCTTTAAACAATGTAGTAGAGTTTAAGTTAAACAAATATTTATTATGCAAATATTATATACTAAGTACTAAGATTCAGAGACACAAAAATGAAAGTACTTTCCCTCAAGTCCTTGATGTCTTCTCATAGTAGGACAGAGTTAGGGATTGGTTCCATGATTTTTTCTGAGAAAGAGGAGGGAATTGAGAATTCTTAGATGAGGAAAAACCCTCTACCACTGCTGGATAGTACCTTCTCTATAACTCAAAGTCTTTGGAGTACTTTGAACACTAAGCAATTAAATGACTTGCTCAAGATTGCACAACCAGTATGTGCCAGAAGGGAGAGTTCAGCCCAGGTTTTCCTTATGTCATCTATCTCTCTCTACACTATGCCTTATTGCCTTTCTAGAGAGGAGAGAATTCAACTTAATAGTTGTATAACAGAAGGAATAGTCAAAGTCAAAGATGATTCTAAGATTATATATGTAGAGATAAAAAGCTAGGACTAGAAGAGCCTTAGAGATTTAGTCTAATACCTTCATTATACAAATAAAGAAATTAAAAACAAGGACATTAAGTGACATGTATAAGTTAGTGGTGGGGTTAGGGTTAGAGCCATAAGCAATCAAACCTGTAACTAAAATAAAAATAGGTGGAGTATTTCAATAAGTTAAAATTTAAGGAGCATTGGAAAGCCCACCTGATTTAAAATACATCTTTTTGGGTCTTTCATCAGAAATTATACTTACATATAGAATTCATACAGAATTATACTTTAAAGGGCCTGTTATAGATGATGATAATATCCAAAAAGGCAAATATGTTATTTTAATGCATTATTAATAGCATAATTTTAGAAATAGGAGAATTAAGTTCTCCATGCTATACAAAAAGGAATTGGGAGCATTTCACCTAAAGCAGAGAAGCCTTGATGACATGATGCTAGTTTTCAAATAATTAAAGGGTTGTCACATGCCAGAAGTATTAGACTTGACCTTCTTAGGTTTCAGAAGACAGAACAAAGATCAAGGGGTAGACATTAAAATGAAGTAGGGTTCAGTCCCACATAAGGAAAAAGTTCCTAACAATAAAGGGAGGAAACGATTCATTTTTTTTTTAATGCTTTTATTAAGGACTGTCCTTTCTGTAATTAAATAAGATATAGTGATCTTCAAACTAGAGGGGAATCCCACTCTTCCACTTACTTTCTTTTTCCTTTAATAAAGCAAACTTTCTTCATATAATGATATTGTGTCTATACATACATGGTAATAAGAAGTCTGGTCATTTGATATGGCAAACTATCTTAATTCATAGTAATGTAGTGGAATATAATGAGTTAACCATTTTAAAACTCTTTGGAAACCCTTGGAAACATTTTGTTCTGGGGATCTGCCAAATCTTGACTATCTTTTATGAAGGAGGCAGCAAAAGAGCTCTCTCATATGGAGGATTTTTAGGGAGATACTTGGTGGTTATTGTTCTAGGATATTTCCATTGCTAATGGTTATTTATTGTGAATCTCTGCTTTAATAAATCTGCTCCATCTTCCCACAAATCTATTATGTAATGACTTATACAGCATGCCCTGGGGTATTCTGTCCTGGACTGAGAAGAGCTATTTTCCTCACAACTGTTACCTATTATAACAAATAAAATCATAGCAGCTGTCTGTAGATGATGCTGGTTGGAAATGACAATACTTTTGCTCTGTTTCTGTAGGCTCCTAGAGCCAGACAGCAGGGGGAGTGTCAGCGCAACCCCTTGTCTCAGAATTCACATCTGTGGTGCTATTGGGAATCTAAAATATAAATAAAAATCTGTGTGGTTTTGAAACTTCACACAGGACAAAGGACAAATGTAGTTAAGCAGGGGAAAAGTTTCATTTTCAAGTGTCTAATAAACTTTTTCAGTGTAGTAAGTGGGAAAAAAAATCTAGATCACACAAGCATCCAGCTTCCAGAAATTATTACAAAGACCAGTGAGCTAAGATCTTATGTGGATTTGAATTTTCAGTGTCAAAAAGAAATTTGCTCGGTGTGTTTGTCAAATGATGCAGAAAAATTTAACTTATTTGTTCAAAAAACATGTATTGATCACGTACTATGTAGAAGTCACATCCTTTTATTTGATCTTAGAAATGAAGCTTTGCAATTTAGTCATTGGGTCAGGCGATTGGATAAAGCTGAACTTAACTGAGTTTCAATTCAGAAAAGATAGAGGTGGTGCCCAGGGACATGGAAAAGTATGAGAGAATCTCTGCCCCACACTTGAAGGATATGCTTGATTTGCCAATGAGGCATTCAGTCACCCTTACATTCAGGCATGGCAATAATGGTGAGCACATTCCAATGATAACATGCTAGCTAATTTTTGGAATCACAAAGATCAGTCTATACTACCATTTCCTTTCCTCTTGTTTCTTGTGAAAAAATTATCCACAATAGTTCAAGCATTACTACCCATCTATTGCTCTATGTAGAGTCCATATGCCCATATCTCTCTTTCCCCTATTAATGTGAGTCCTAAGAAGAATTTCTAAATTAACAAAGTTTATCTTTAAATCAGTCATTTAATAATTATTTATTAAGCTGTCTGCTAAGTGCCAAGCAAAGAGGATACAAATATAAATAAAATAATCCCTCCTCTCAAGATGCTTACATTCAAATAGAGGAGGAAAGTATGCATTTGTGTGTAGAGGTACATAGATAACTAGTTGGATCTATAGTTACATATACATATATATACATATATATAATATATATGGAATAAATATAAACATATCTTATTTCATTTATATGTCATTTTATATCAATCTAGTTGATAACAAGGTAGTGTAGAAGGAGCAATTAAAGGAATAAGAAAAGATTTCAAGTAAAAAGTGGTGCTTGAACTCACTGTACCTTGAAGGAGAGAGGGTTGGGAGGTGAAGGAGGACCTAGATAGGTCTTAAGTAGCAAGTAGTATGAGCTAAGGCTTGAAGAAAACTAAAGATTCTAAAAAGGGATGATCTTGTTCTATATAAAGCCCCAGGGGAGTAGGGTCTAGTAATTAGAGATCAGTTTTCTTCGTATACATGATCAGGACAATTAAAAACAGCTGGAAGTGCTATTCTGGTAACAGTTTCTATCTCAGAGAACTAGAAACAGGAAAAGCGGTAAACTTTCATTTGTAGAATTCTATATCAAGACTAGTACTGCAAAACAATATTCCTCCTAAGGAATGTCCTCCTAAGACATTCAAGTAAATGTCTGTGTTTGTATATTCAGTGTTTTTCTGTTTGATATCTTTTGATCTAATGCTATTCTTCAATATTGGCACCATAACATAAATTTGTTGCAAACAAATTAGATTTTAAATGATTTAAAATAAAAATATCAGTGCCACTTTTTGAGAAATCTTTCCTTCTGATAACATAGATGAAGACCTTCTACCTTTATCATCTTCTTAGATTTTAGCCTTTTTCCTTGTTGTTCAAAAAGTTTGTACCATAATCCTTATCAGTTATGACTATAGCTTGCAATCACTTATTATGACCATTTCAAACTCAACCACGTTATACTGAAGTCAATTCATATCAGTGCAAGAGAATTGATTGTTAAATTTTTCTGTGTGAGCTTTTAGACCTCAGGAATCAGAAAACATTCAAATATTTTGATTTCTTGTTCTGTGGATTGTCTAGAATTAAGAAAACAATGAAAAATGTTAATAATACAGATTAAATTTTAAAGTCTATCATGTTGCACATTGTTTGTTTTGGAGAGCTGGTTGTTAAAATATTTACCAGTATACCTTGGCTCTCAACTTTCTAGATACAGAAAGAAATTTGATGTAGCATAGAATATGAGGCCAAAGAAAAAATGTAATCCCATAAACAAGACATTGAGACAGGAAAAGTAACTAGTTGTCTATTTCCCTATCAGAAATGAAAGGAATCAGTCACTGACTTGTTTTATATTTATAATAGAAGTATGATTTTGGTAGAGATCATTCTTCAAGGGCTGTCATTATTCAGGGATATGACAGCATTTAATAGTCTTTCATAGAGGCAGATTTTTCTGTAATAATTTATGGGGCTAGATTACAGGAGGCTGGGTTCTAAAATATAGCTTTTTTTATAGTTGATCCCATTTGGGAAGAAAATAATAACAATTTGTTCCTTTAACCTTCAAAATATCAGGATTATGAAATTAGAGTGAAAATACAAAACACTTCTGACTTGCTCAAAGAAGCATCACAGCCTCCTTTATTTTGAATGGATTCAAAGAATGTTAACTTGATCTTTTTGATAAAATAAAAAGTATAGAGTTTAGTTTTTTTGACAGCAGTCAAAAACACCATTGTGATGTCAGAAAAAATATTCTCTCTACTTTAACCAAATTCAAACAATGTTCCATGAAGTAGACAAGCCCTAACTTGAAAATTATTTTTGGCATGAGTTCCAATATCTAAATTAAACAGGAAAGATGTTATTAAACTACTAATAGTATGATTATTATAAAAGTAAAAGAAGGTGAACATTTAATAACTTAAAATTGTATTTTTATGTGATTGCTCATGGCAAAAAATAAACTAGTGAATTAAAAACAAGAAGAGATAAGTAATATGGTTGTATTTTCCAAGCATACATAGCAGATGTTTGAAAGGAGATGACAGTTATAAATCCCTATGTTTTGCTCTAGCTTTGATAATAAGATTGTTCCTAATGAGGGATTACTTTTCTCTGAATATTTTGATCTTGAACAAATTTAAGATTGAATCTTATGTCACAGGCATGGACTTACAGTATTATTATTTTAAAAAATCATGCTACATGAAAATCAAATCAATAAAGAAGCAAGCAAACAAGATGAAATTACAACAAAACAAAAATAATGACGATGATGATCAGAACCTACTATACAAAGTTAAATGCTAACAAAACTGAGAACACACACACACAAAAAATGGAGGAATATTTTCAAAGACACAAAATACCCAAGCTAAAAAAGACTAGAGATCTTAAATAATCAAGTTTCAGAAAAAGAAATAGAACAATTTGTAAAGGATCTATAAAAGCTGGGATGGCTAGGTAGGAGGGAGGATTTTATGGCTAATGCATTCACAAGAGAATTCTATGAAGAATTTAAAGAGCAATTGTTATCAATACTATAAAAATTGTTCTCAAAAACTGAGAAAGGACTCTACCAGACCTCTTTTATTAGAAGAATAAAATCAAGGAAGGATATTTAAAACAAGGAAGGATACAGCACAATGAAAAAATTCTAGAATAATATAATTAGCAAATATAGATCCAGAAATTTTAAGTTAAAAAAACATCAAATTGGGGGCAGCTAGGTGGCACAGTAGATAGAGCACCAGTCCTGAAGTCAGGAGGATCTGAGTTCAAATCTAGTCTCAGACACTTAATACTTCCTGGCTGTGTGACCCTGGGCAAGTCATTTAACCCCATTTGCCTCAGCAAAAAAAAAAAAAAAGAAAAACAAAAAACAAAAAAAACCATCAAATTGATCTATTTAACATCCTAAAGTTCCTATAGCAATTTAAACAGAAACATCAATTTTCCTATAAAATACGTGGTTATTTTCATATCAAATGAGACCACGATAAAAATCTATTTAGATAGATAATGATTGAAGATTATAAATAAAAATAAGTAAGCTCCTGCCACTGTTATAGATGATTTAGCAGTAGGTATTCTTCCTTCCCACAGGGTCTTTCTGTCACATAGAGTTGAGCTTTTGAACAATGTAAAAAGTTCAGGGTCACAAGGATTCTAGCACATAGACCAGTGACATTTAGTAGTTGCTTAATAATAGTTTACTGATTGATTGATTCTTATTCCTTTAAATTCTTCAAAAGACTTGAGATTGGACTTGGCCTTGAGGCTGTTTTTTTAATGCATGTTTAAAGATATTTTATTGGAGAAAGTTCCTTTGCTTTGGAAATACATTTTCACTTTCAAAAACTTTGACAAATTGGTAATGATACTGGTGATTGTGGGGCTGTACAAAATGCTGGCCTTTAGGGCAGAAGACTTGGGTTTGTGTGTAAGTGACTACAGACAAATCCTTCAACATCCTTGGGCCTCATTGTATAAAGTGAAGATGTTGGGCTAAATGACCTCTGAGGGTTTTTCTATAGCTTATGATATTTAAATTCTGATCCCATGAAAATGACTCAGTTTGATTGTAGAATGGGATTGTTAAAGGCATAGGGGAAATATGAATGATCAATCATTTAACTGTTAGATCTATGTAGATTGATCATTTTCATCATTAGAGGTAGCAACAACAGGAAACCTAAATGAAGTCTTTATTGCTCAAAATGCATAGAAAAGAAGGGAAATTTTATGAACACCTGACCCATTGATTTCAAGAGATTACCTTCTGTTGTGAATTTTAGAAGAGAATGAAACACATGAAACATAAAGGAGCTTGCAATATGGATACTAATGATTTTATGTATAATTATACTTGACACATTACAGCATGATAATGTTTAAATGTGGTGGATTAAATACTAGCTTGGTGTTGAGAGACTTACCAAACAGATAAGGGCATTTATTAGAGAATTTTCCCTCTACTCTTCTATATAATTTTCCACAATTATGCTGAACAAGAAAATCAAATCAAAAGGGTAAAAAAGAGAAAGAACACAAAAAGCAAGCAAACAACTACCAAAAAGGTGAAAATACTGTATTGTGATCCACATTCAGTCCCCACAGTTCTCCCTCTGGATATAGATGGCTCTCTCCATCACAAGTCTATTGGAATTGGCCTGAATCATCTCATTGCTGAAAAGAGCCACGTTCTTCAGAATTGATCATCACATAAACTTGTTGTTACTATATACAATGATCTTCTGGTTCTGCTCACTTCACTTAGCATCAGTTCATGTCAGTCTCTCTAGGCCTCTCTGAAATCATCCTTCTGGTTGTTTCTTAAAGAACAATAATATTATATAACATTCATATACCATAACTTATTCAGTCATTCCCAACTGATGGGCAGTTTCCAGTTCCTTGCCACTACAAAAAGGGCCGCTACAAATATTTTGGAAATATGAGTCCTTTTCTCTTTTTTATGATCTATTTGGGATACAGACCCAGTAGAGACACTGCTGGATCAAAGGGTATGCACAGTTTGATAGCTCTTTGGGCATTGTTCCAAATTGTTCTCCAGAATGGTTGAATCAGTTCACTACTCCACCAACAATGTATTAGTGTCCCATTTTTCCCACATACCCTCCAACAATAAATACAAGTTTAGAAGATGACAGAATCAACAAGGTCGACTAAACAAAGTGATATAAGAATTTAAATTGGGCCCTTTTAACTAGATACCTTAGAGGTCAAGAAAGACTTTACATAGGTAGAAACTAATCTGGGTTTTGAGAACAAAAAAATTTCAAAAGAAAGTGATGGAGGGACAATATATTCCAGGCAAAAAATAATTAATTGAGGACAGAGAAGAGAGAGAAAAACATGTTCAAGGAATAGCCAGTATTGAAGTTCAGTTGAAGAAGTATAAAATAAACATGAAAAGATAGCTTGGAGCTAGGTTATTAATGCCAGGTAAAGGAGTGTCTATTTCATCTAATAGGCAATAGTAATGAACCTGCTGAAGGTTTGAAAAGGTAATGGAGGTATTGTAGAATGGGTCAAATCTTATAATGATATTTAATAGAAAAAAAAAATGTAAGCTGGAGTTAAGCTCAAATAGTTACCTTCCTAAATAACCAATGCATATTTATGACAAGATAGAAATTTGGCTGAAAAAAAATCCTGGGCTTTAAGCAGATGGCAAACTTTATATAATTTAACAAAGAAATATTGGACATAAACAAAGTATAATGCAATGATAAACTGCATTGAGAGGCAGTGTCCAGAACTAGGAGATTGTGGTCCTGTTAAACTCTGTTTTGGTTGAATTATATCTGTAGTATTGTATTTAGTTTTAACCCTCCAATATTGAAAGGATATTAACAAACTAGAGAGTGTGCCATATGAACATTAGTTGAGGAACTTGGTTTTGTTTACTCTAAAAATGAAAAAGTTTAAGGAAGACATGATAGTTGTCTTCAAATATTTGAAAGGTTGTTCCATGATTAAGACAGTTTCTGCTGGACAACAATGGGCAGAAGTATGAGCAATCAACAAACATAGAGAAACTCATTTAGGTTCAAGCTAAGGAAAAAATCTGTATCAATGAGAGCTATCCAAATATGGAATGGGCTGTTTCAGTGGATAGTGGAACACTAGTGGTCTTCATGAACATACTATATGATCACTTGCTGAGCATATGTTATTCAAGGTAGGAGTTAGGCTAGATGATCTAGGAGGTCCCTCTCAACTCTGAAATTTTTTTGATTTTCCATATTGGAAAGATGATTTTGGTATCTATGTGAATGATAGATTAGAAATAAAATTGGAGACAAGGAAACAAGGTAGGAGACTTTTGTAATTGTATAAGCAACTAAGGACCTGAAATCAGATGATGGTTATGTGAGGGGAGAAGGAAAGAAGTCACTAAAAATGTGGAATTGAGAGGACTTGCCAACTGATTGATAGTGAGAAATGGAAAAGAAAATTAAATATGATTAATATTTTGAGCTTCTTGTTATTGCTATTGTTGTTTGTCCATCGTTTTCAAAGAGGACCATTATATCAGGGAGATCATATCATGACATGCAAGTGATTTGGATTTAAGTGAAGGGTAAAGTAGATGAAGACTGAGAAAAGATCATTGAATTTGATGGTTATACGAGAGAGAGAGTGGTTATATAGAGAGAGGAGTTTTAGCAGAGAGGTGGAGATGGAAATTTGGTGAAAGGGCTTTAAGGATAAGGGGGCAGATGGAAGCAATGAGTATACAGCAATGTGGTAGAAGGGCAAGTATTTTAGAATCCAACATTTGAAAGGGAGCTCAGAGATAGTCAAACACAATATCTTTGTGAAGCATAGATTCCTTCTGCATCATCATGCAGCCTGGATTAAAAGATTCTCAGCAATGGGAAGGATTACCTCCCTGACTGTCCTTTTCTATATACCTTTCTTAAAACAGGCACTTGGTGAGTTCATGTTTTAACCACAGTTCATCTGCTTTGCATTTTCCCAGTGTTTTGGTCCCAGGGGCAGGTCTTAACAATACTTTCTTCCTTTTGTATTGTAGAGCAATACAATACCATACATAATACTACTTACTTTTATACTTACCTATTTATAAAATAGATGATCTGACAGATTGTTCCACAGAATACATATTTCATTCCTTCACTCAGGTTTACTAGCATTAATAGACAATGCATATTTGTGTTTGCCTTTTTGTTTTGTTTTTAAACTCAAAAAATGTAAGAGACTTGAAGGTGTTAATGGAAATAGCATTATATAGAGTAGGGAGACTATATTTATACGCAGAGGAGAGTGTCAATAAATAAGGAGTAGTTGAATGTAAGGGAGATGGTATTTGAACTCAAGTCCTCTGATTCTAGAGTCTGTTCTCAGCTTATTTCTTTACCATTGTGAGATAAAAGCTTAAAGAGCAAAACAATAGTTGCTATATAAGTATACAGCTATTGTACCAGAAAGTGAAAGCATTTGACCAAACAGCTAGTTATTGACCAAGCAATGGATCAAAATAAGAACTGGTTTTTTAGATATTATGTACATATATAAATTTTAGATATTATGTACATATACTTATATAATGAATCTGTGCATATAGCTGAGTAGAGATGTAATATGAATTTTACTCACTTTGAAAAAGGTACTTTTTCAGTCAAATCATTCAGTGGCCCTACTTAGGGCCAAGAAATACTGTTTCTTTCTACAAATTTTTAAAATACAGAAATTAGATTCAAACTAAAAGCATTAGACAGTTGCCTCATTATTTATAGCCTTTGATTCACAGAAAATATAACCATGTGAATTGCCTGAAATTGGTCCTCTCTACATTTTCCTGAAAAAAAAGTAACACTATTTTTGCATTGTTAATTCAAAGTCCAGAAAAATATGAAGGTCATTCAGAAATTGAGAAAAATGGTAGTGGAAACTAGGTAACCATATTGCAACTTACTTTTGAGAAGAAGAAAGAAAAGAAACCCAGAAAAAGGCATGAAAATAAAAAAATAACTAACCTTTATATAGTGCTTACTATGTGTCAGGCTAAGCATTTTATAATTATTATCTCATTTGATACACACTGAAATTATAAAATGAACATAGATGAGGGTTTTCTTTGAATTTACCAGACTCAGAGACAACAGTCTTTGTATTTTTGGCAAAATTGCTAAATCATTCTTCTATTAAGATAACTTTTTCAAAACTGGCTAAATAGCAAACTTTGCCCATATCTAACTATGCATAGTGAAAGCTGACATAATTAAATCATAAAATTGTTGCAATGCTCTGTGATTCATTAAAATAGCAGGGATTTATTAGGACCTGATGTGATGTATGAACCAGTGACAAAAATCAAGAATAGTTATTCCTGTATAGATAAAATTTCCAAGTCATTGATCATGCCTTTTATTTCAAGCTCCTTAAAGTTATCTTTTTCAAAGTAAAGAAATGGCATGATGGATAGATAGTTGGACTTAAGATCAGAAAGACCTGAGTTTGAATTTCAGTTGCTTAGTGTAACCCAGGGCAAGACTCCCTTAGTCCTCAGTTTCCTCATCTGTATGATGAAGTTGGACTCAGTCACTTCTGAGTTTTCTTCCAGCTCTACATCTTTGATTCTATCATATCTATCACCAGCTTTGATGTTTGTCCCATTTTCAAATTATAGCCTTCATCGAACTTTTTGTTCTCAACTTATCAGATCCAATCCTAGCTGTCTTGCCTTCTGCACAAAAATGAATTTTTGAGGGATTTCTTTTTTGTTTTGTTTTAATTTTATTTTAGCTAAAAGATCCAAAAAAATGCTGTCCAAATAACATAGTTTTCCCTTGTGCAGCAAAATGAGCTATGTTCTGCTTCTTTCTACCCCAATTATATGAAAATCCCCTTTATGCAGAGTGTAAAGTCTTCTAAGTATTTGTATTAAGAGTAATGCATGTTGCTTAGTCTGTTAAAGAAATATTGATTTCTGACCCTTAACTGGAATACTTAGCTTTCCTTTTTCATCTTTTTACATAAATTGTGTATATTGTGTTCCCCTCAGGGAGAACTTAAAAGCATTTTGTGTTATGAAGGCTCCATTCTAGAATCTTATTGCTTTTGAGATGAATAAATGGAAGTCTTGCTATCACTGGAACAAGCCTATTTTTTTTTTCTTTCTGTATAACAAGGCTTACAAGTTACCACAGGGCTGAATTTGGCCCCAACTGCACAACTTCTGCTGAAGTTCCAAAGCCACTTTCTTTTAGGGCCAAATTTAGCTTCTAGCTTTTCACTGATGAGAAGCTTTGGCATGAACACAATTTAATTTGTGTTCAGCATTGACCTCCTTATGTGTCAGTGATTTGATTTTTAATTATATCAGTAGTACTTGTGTGAGCTTTAGCATTTCTCAGAGAGAAATGTAGTCACAAACAATGAATTAGAAGTTAGTTTACCTTAAAGGTATGAATCACCTCTGAAGTGCCTCTGAGGTATTAGACTTGAATAGGTTTTCAATGAAACATTTAAATATACTATAACAAATGAGATATGGTCAAATAGAATTTCATTTTCTGGCTTTTCCTTTTTTTCCTCTTGTTTCCAACTGAAGGCTATCAAATTGACTGTACATGTCTCCTTTAGTTCAGTTTTTTATCATCTTCCTTTTGGGAAGTTTGAATTTTTTCCATCATTTTTGAATGAATTTTTTTAAAAAAAGAGAGAAAATTGAAAGGTTTTTTTAATGTCTATCTTTTTATCTATAGGTAAAAAAACCTGCTTTTTAGAAGGATTTCATATTACTAATTAATTTAATTGCACATACTGTAGTCTGTGTTAACACATTTTCTATTATATCCTCTAATGTGATACAAGGCCCTCCCACAGCCACCTTACCTTAGAGACTTAATTGCTCTCCTCTGCCTCTGCTCATGTTTGATTTATCTGATTTCTTTGTATAAAGATTCTCTAGTTTACAATGTGTATACAAATCATTAAATTGGTGTTGATGTTTATCCAGTGAACTTGCCAATTGGTTTCAGCAGGCATCCCTTTATGAATTTATGACTAGGCAATAAAGACAAGTGTGAGGAGCCCCTTGTCTGTATTTGGATTACTATCCTCTAATATGGCCAGAAAAACAATATGGACACTTTCATGGATTTACATAGCACACTGGAATAGGAAAACCCTAATCTTGATCCTGTGCCTTCTCTAAATTCCTAAAATAACAGAATTTATCATGAAGGTATCTATAAATGAGTCTTTATGCTTTAAGAAGGCATCATTGCTATTTTGGAGAATTTTAATGAAGTAATTTACAAATGGTATATCTTACTCAAGGTTTTCAGTTTGGGATATAATCAATGAAACTACATGAAGTATTTAAAGGAGAGTGGACTATATTTCTGGCTTTTTGTATAATACCTAAAATGGATGCAAAATATTTTAAAGCAATTGATTTCAATGAGTTAAAACTTACATTTATTTGTTATGAATAATACTACTAATAACTACCATTTATATAGCCCTTACGGATTTGCAAAGAGCTTTATGTGTGCTATTCTCTTTTGCTCCACACCACAACCTTGTGAGCAGGTACTATTATCGTTCCCATTTTACAGAGAAGGAGATGAAGGCTAGGAGAGATTAAGTGATTTTTCCCCATATCATACAATAATAAGTGGCTGAAGCAGTATTTTAGCTCATTTTTCTGACTCAAGGTCTGACATTCTATCCACCAAATTGCCTAGTTACCAAGACTTATTTTAATTGTAGATGTAAATTATTTATTCATATTCAGAAGGGTACAACTAGTTCTTTTATTTATTAATGACTCAAAATATTCTAATGTAGTCATAATGATATTTTATATTATTAGGCCATCACTGTATATACCTATATTGATTTTATTCTCAAAAATCCTTTAGACTTCAATACTCCTTATTGGCATTTGGAATTAGGAATCAGAAAATTTGCTTTGTAATCAAAGAAATGTCATGTATAATAATTTTTTAAATTGCTTTAAATTTCTAATATGAATTCTGTAAGAGAGGAAATTACTTGATTTGTAGGGAAGTTTTCATATTATACAAATAACCATTATAGTCTCAGAATTAAAAGAAAACATTAAAATTTAGAAGACAAAAAAAATCCAGAATTGAGATGATAAAATCACATCTAAGTTGAAGTAGTTGATGGGCTATATCAGAATGAAAAGAAAAAAGGAAGATATTCCAAATGACATCAAAATTGAATAGCAAAGGAGAAAAGTCTCAAATCTAATATTTTTTGGAGAGAAAGAAATCAAGTTCTAATATTTTAGATAAATTTCTATAACAAGCCATTTATCTTTCAGAGTAGTTTGGAAATTATCCTGGATGATCAAAGGCTTTGTGAGTACAGTTCAAATTCTGGTAGATTCAACCAAAATAGAAAAAATTGGGCCTACTTTCATAATATTCTCTGAAGAGGATCTTAATTTAAGGAACCCTATCACCACAAAACTAGAGATCTCCCACAATCTAAGTTATCATAAGGTTGTGATCTCTTTCAGTGGAAAGAGAACCCATGTGTACTAATTACTTCACATAGTTGTTTTGTTGTTGTTGTTGTTGTTTTAATATTGAAGTAATTACAAGATAGAAAGAAGTTGGTGTCTCTTTCACTTTGTATACTGACAATTCCTCCACAACTTCCATCCCTTCCATACTCAGTTGAAAATTTACTTTCTTATAAGAGTGGTTGAGTAACTTAAATCTTATAAGAGTAAAAAAATTGAAAAAATGTGTCACAGTTTACAGCTAAAGAAACTGGAGGTTGATAAAGTTTTGAGTAACTACTGTGAATTGGACTTGTCCTAATAATAAATGTCATGCAACCATTCTAATTATGACTTCTGTACCTAAGGTAAGTATATTGACATGTGTGTAGAACATGGATGAAAAGTTTAATGAGAATTATGAATGGAACAAAATAGTAATTTATGACCATAACAATGCTGAAAATAATTTCACAATATCCAGTAATTTATGACCAAAATTTATTCTCAAAATAATTTCACAAAAATTTCTTCATTGAGCTATATGCCATCCTTAAAATGAATCCTATGCTATTTTTCCCTTTCCAGCTCATAAGTATTTTAAAGGTAAACATTACATATGTGTGTATGTGTGTAATGTATGTATATATGCAGAGAGAGAATGAGAATGTACAATAAAGTAAAATGAAAAATATAAGCTTCTTTTTCTGTCATACCCATAAATGATGTCCTAGAAGAGCTAATTCACCTCATGTGGGCAAACCATTTACTTTTGCAGATTAGGTTGCTTACTGTACTATCAGACTTTCTCCAAATGAATTACTAACCCCAGTGTCCTGGCCAAATTCCCATTTGGATACCATAAGGACGGAGCAAAACCTGGAATCTATCGAAGCTAGCCTAGCTGGCAGTCTACATGTGAATTTTGATACAATTAGTTTCTCTAGAGATTTATGTGCACACATATATGCCAAATTTTCATGGGCCTACTTTCATTTTTTTTTATATATAATTTTTTCTTCCTTCATGAGATTTAGCCTGAACTCCTTTACCAACTTCTTTACATCTTAAGCTCCTGAATTTTCCATCTTCCTATTCAACTGCAAATTTCTGGTTTCTATTCTTAACTGGTGCTTTTTCTCCCCCTAACACCTTGCCCTTTACCTGTGTGACTGGTCATCAGCAATATTCAGGATATGATTCATTGCCCACTTTGTGTCTCACACTTAGTTCTGTCCTCATGGGAAGTCAGGAAGGAGCAGCCAAAAAGGGTAGATGTGAGAAGCAAAATCACTTAGAAGTAAATGTGGTACAGTGTAGGAGAGGCAATATGTTGTGGCAAAACAGAGCTCTGAAATTTAGACTTAAGTGAGCCAGCTTCAAATCTGAGCCCTACTTCCTGGGTGACTCTGAGCACATCACTATTACCTTTATCACACCTCATTTTCCTTACTTGTAAAAGGGGATAAGGAGCTGTTTAGATCATCTCTAAAAGCTGTTCTTACTCTCCTATAATCTAGTAAAATAAGAGGGAACTTTGAGGATCCTTTTAGACCAAAAACCATGGAGGAAGAGGAGAAAAAAAGTTCAATTAACCCAGGTCTGAGGCCAATTTTCATCAACATCTCCCAACCCAATCATCCAATCCATTAGGCCAATCCCTCCCCCCTTTTTTTTCCCTACAGATAAATTAGTGCAGCTACTGTCCAGCAGAAATTGCACTCCTAGCAATATAAATACAGGCATGTTTCCTTTTTAACCAACTTTAAATGGCATATCACTGACTTGCAAAAAAAAAAAAAAAAAAAGCCAGGTAAAAAAGGAATTTCAGAGTATTCTAGGTGACATCTCCTTGGAGGACACAGTCTTGTTGATTTTCTTGACTGTAAAATTGTAGAGTTTCAGATCTGAAATGAACTTTTTTAGCAAAATGAGAAAGGCAGTTAGTTGATCCCCAATATTAGAAAAGTCTATGACACTGGCAAATACAGAAGTGAGCCAACTATCTCCAATTGAAGACAAGAGTTGTAAGAACTGATAGTAATATTTCCTGCTTTGACACCTGTGTGGCTACTTCCCCCCTGCCCTGTATCTCTGATTTTGCTTTTATTCAGTCTTTCCTTGGCGATTGCTCATTGCTGTCTGTGATGTCATGATGGGTATAATGTACGGCATATGTACTAGCTTCTTTCCTATCAGTGTTCATGTTTGTGTGTCTGTTCTCTATTGTTGGCCACAATAAATTCATGTCACCAAGAGAAGGAACCTGAACAAAACTGATAAAGTGGGAAATTTTTTCCAAGTACTTTCTATGTATGGTTGGTGACTTGATATGGAGCAAAATAATCACTGAAGCAGATGTGCATCTATTGAGTACTTACTGTATGTTGGATACAAAAAAGGCAAACAAATAGTTACTACTTTTAGTTGGATATTTTTTTTTTGAGAGGCAATTGGGGTTAAGTGACTTGCTCTGGGTCACATAGCTAGTAAGTGAGACACAACTGTATATGGGGCCATATTTGAATTTAGATTCTCCTGACTCCAAAGTCAGTGTTCCATCCTCTGTACCAATCTAGGTGCCCTTGTTACTACTTTATATAGCTTACATCCTAATGGGGCAGAGGCTACATAGATGTATCACATATTTCTGGGTGTGCATTTTAATATTATAATTATTTAAACTATTAATAGAATATTGAGAATATTCATCTTTATCTCAAAATTCTGACTTTTTAGGCACTACCTGAGTTCTTCATTAAAAGTCATAAGCAATTTTTCTTGGTTTTGAATCTATCCTGTGTAAAAATGAATGACACAAAATTTAGAGGAGGTTAAAAAAGGATATATTCCATTAAGGTATCATCACATATTTCTAAAGTAGAATTTTAAAAAGCAAATATAATGGAAATGTATTGCAATTTTTTTAATTTAAATTTGGAGCTATCTTTTTTTTTAATTTTTTTTATTAAAGCTTTTTATTTGTATAGCATATGTATGGGTAGTTCCCCAACATTGATCTTTACAAAGCTTTCCATTACAAATTTTACCCCCAGTCCCCTCCCCTCCCCTAGATGGCAGGAAGTCCACTACATGTTAATAATGTTGAAATGCTTGAGAAGTTATGCAAGAAAAATCCTATCTACAAGAAAAAAAAAAAAGAATCAGAGAAAGGCAACACAATGCAAGCAAATGTCAATAGAGATCATGAAAATGTTACGTTGTGGTCCATATTTCATTTCCCTCTCTCTGGGTGTATATGGTTTTCTTCAGTGAACAGTTGGAACTGGTTTGAGACAATTCTTTGTTGCAGAGAGCCATGTCCATCAGAATTGATCATCATGTAATACTGTTGTTGCTGTGTATGATGATCTCCCAATTCTGCTCGTTTCACTCAGCATCAGTTCATGCAAGTCTCTCCAGGCCTCTCTGAAATCGTCCTGCTGGTCGTTTCTTACAGAACAATAATATTCTATAACATTCATATACCATAATTTATTCAGCCACTCTCCAATTGATGGGCATCCCTTCAGTTTCCAGTTTCTAGCCACTACAAAAAGGGCTGCCACAAACATTCTTGCACATGTGGGTCCCTTTCCCTCCTCTAAGATCTCTTTGGGATATAGGCCCAGTAGAAACACTGCTAGGTCAAAGGGTATGCACTGTTTGATAACTTTTTGAGCATAGCTCCAAATTGCTCTCCAGAATGGTTGGATCCGTTCACAGTTCCAATTTGGAGCTATCTTTAATACACTGCTTAAATCTGTTTGGATGGTATTATTATATCAGGATACATTCTTTCTGGGCTTTTGGGTATTTTTAGGCCAAGTTTGTATCTATCTTGATAAGTGTCTACTGTAACATTTTCTCTCAGGTAACCTCATCTGTAAAATGGGAAAAACTGAATTTAGTATTCTCAATGATTTCTTCCAGCACTAAACAAGCATAACTTTTGGTGTGCTAAGTCTAAAGAATAAAAAGTAGTATTAAAGATAGCCGGATAATTAATTGCTAGGAAATTGTATGATCTGGTACTTTGGGTACAGGAAGGAATGAAATTTAAGATATGATAATCTCACTTGTCTTCCTATCTTTATTTCTCCAATTCTAAAAGAAGGAAATGAATTAGTACAATTCATAGAATCTCCAAACTCTGTGAAAGAGATGCTTTGACATTCATATGTAGAGTGGGTGATAAATGAAAAGTATTCAAGAGTTCACAAGCTCAGACCTCTTTGCATACATTTCATTTCTAGCAATATTTTCAAACAAATATCCCGGAACTTTACCTGTAACTTAACATCCTAATATATGTGTTTCCTGAATTAACCTAGTCTTTTCAAGCTAGATCTACACTTCTTATACAAATGCTTTCATACTACTGAATGTGATCATGGAAAGTGTTAGCATATCATTGATTAGTTTGATAGGTACACACTCCTGACCAGTCTATAGTGGCAATTCCAAAAGAGCTAGAGAGGCCTGAGATTTTTGTACCACTTCTTGGTCTGCCTGATTGTAGAAGTGCCTTATGAAATGTAAGGCCTATAATACTTATAATGAAGATGATGTCATATTCCATGGGGAAAAAGCAACAACAAAACACAAACAAATGAAGTTATACCAAGGATACAAGAAGCAGATGTATAGAAAGCTCTCAATCAAACAGTGACAAGGAGTCATTTCATGTCTCCTTCATTACTACTTTCCACTAGGCAATGATAAAGACTTTAAAGGATCATAGGATTACAGAAACATATAGTTAGAGAGGGAATAAAACTCAGAGAACATGTTATTTTTTAAATGAGAAAAACAAGGTCCAGAGAGGAAGACATTGTCCTTTCCAGGACTTCCTTTATGCATTTGGAATGAGAAAATTTCTGTGCTTCAGGCTGAAGTAACACATGGCATAAACAATTGAATTGAAATTTAGTGATGGCCCCATTTGAGCATGTCATAAAGGCATAACTTGCTTTTAAGAAAACCTCATATATGAAAGTCTAGTTTAGCACACAAGATAAATTAGAGTTGATTATACTCCCTTGTAGCACATGAAAATCCAACACACTAAAATACCAGACTAATTGTTTCCATATTTTATAAGGTCAGTACGATAAAGGGAAAAATGCTCTTACTAGTTATACATATGTTATAAGGGTATTTTCCCTTGGAGTTACTCCAGGCCAATTCAAGATTAATTAGATGTTTAGACTAGTAGATATAGAAGACTGTTTGTGGAAAAAAAAAA
>JAJPUD010001626.1:375624-409409 GCA_023553655.1 Myrmecobius fasciatus | reverse complement strand
TAGTAGTAGTAGTAGTAGTAGTAGTAGTAGTAACAACAGTAGCTACAGCAGTAGTAACCATTATTATAACAGCTACTAATAATTGCATCTGTAATGATGATTAAAAAAAATACTAGAATGGTCCAAATGGGAAGAAAGCATGCTTGGACATTATGTGCACCTAAATAATAAGATATAACTATTATAATAATCAAAACTTATATATTATGCTTTTTTCTTTCTGGAGGATAGACATAGAAATAGTGCAAGGCAGGAACAA
This sequence comes from Myrmecobius fasciatus, assembly GCA_023553655.1. NCBI lineage: Eukaryota > Metazoa > Chordata > Mammalia > Dasyuromorphia > Myrmecobiidae > Myrmecobius > Myrmecobius fasciatus. Next base: position 409,150 of record JAJPUD010001626.1, on the reverse strand, counting down.
TGGAAATGTGGCCTTAAAACTATTTAATATACTTAAATGATAAAGCCAATTAGAGAATTGAAGATAATACTTTTCCCCTTTGCTATTATTTAATTATACACTTCACAGTGCTATAACAGAGAAACTAAAAGTATGGAAACTTTTAGATAATTTCATCATTCAAAAATTTCTAGGCTGGTAGCTGTTTTGAATAATTGGCAACTTTATTCATATAGACTGCTAAGCATAGTGATAATATGTTTAAATTCTCTTGTATATCTGTTTGGGTGTTTAATGTTTGCAATTTGATGTTGGTGATCAAATCAAAACAGATCTAGGGGGAAAATATAGCAGTTATATATATATATATATGTACATATAATATGTTATAAAGGTGTTAAATATAAAATAAAAATATAGATGTTAAATTAAGATCAGGAATGATGAGAATTAATCATGTCTTATCTATGTTGGATGGCTAGTGGTATAATGGAGGGCTCGCTGGGCCCCTAGAGTCAGGAATATTCTTCCTAAATTCAAATCTGGCCTCTGACACTTAGTAGTGTGACCCTGAGAAAGTCACATAACCCTTTTTGCCTCAGTTTTCTGATCTGTAAAATGAGCTGGAGAAAGAAATGACAAACCACCCTTGTATCTTTACCAAGAAAATCCCAAATGGGGTCAAGAGTTGAACCTGACTAAAAAAATGCCTGAATAACAAAAACTGTGTTGAAATTCCATCAAAATGATGCTATAGATAAAAAATCTATAATGGAAAGTTCTTTGATGTAATATAATATAAATGAATTACACTTTGTGACAAAGGCATAATGTTAAAAATCAAAATACTGTAAAAATTACTGATATGCCTAGAAACATTTAAAAATAGAGCATCTGAATGTACTTAACATTCAACATACATTCAATAATAACAATTCATAAAAGAGTGAAGAGGGAGACAAATATATTTTATCCACTGAACAGATTAATTCAGGCTAAATTTCTCACATTTGCTGTATGGTAAAAGATTTTGTATTCTGAGGAGTTCTTAGTGAAAACAAAATACCTTCCTGTGTTATTAAATGCTATCTTCTATTCATTAATTTTTTTAAGCATTCATTCCTAAAGCTACCAGATTTAACCTAACTCCTCAAATATAAATGTGGTTTATAATTATATAACATGGCTGGACTAGAGTAACTGACAAGGATGAATTCTAACACAGTAATTTCTTACATTATATATGCTAGATTGAAAATTATATAGGTTCAACCTAATCAAAGAAAATTTTTATTCTATAAAAATATATACTCACAATGGTGAATAATATCAAAGATCAATAGTTGCTTTTAAAATAACTATTACAGATAAAGGGATTAGTCATACACCCGAATACTTTTTAATTTAGCAGATCAGTGTCCCTCTTTGTCCTTTTGGGGTACATTTCTCTGTATATGGGTTCTACATTATGATAATATAATTCTACTCACACCTTAGGTTGATAGGTGTAAATCCAGAGTACAGAGTTGAAGTTGATTTCTATCACCTTGAATCTCAAAGGGTTGATGATATGTGGGTTGAAAATGGTGGAAACAACTAGAAAGTAAAACAAAATAGCCATGGCATAGCAACAGGGCTAAATATAGCAAAAAATCTTCCTCTTGGGTTCTCAGGACCCCAGCACTGCCCACCTTTTAATGCCATGACAAGTAACTATCATACTCCAGAGCCACAAGCACTAATTTTATACCTTGTCATGAATTAACTGATAAGCTGTGAATTTTTTTTTTTTTTTTTTTTTTTTTGCTTTTTGTTGAGGCAATTGGGGTTAAGTGACTTGCCCAGGGTCACATAGCTGTTACGTGTCTGAGACCAGATTTGAACTCAGGTCCTCCTGACTTCAGGGCTGGTGCTCTATCCACTGCACCACCTAGCTGCCTCTGTGAAGACAAATTAAGAGATAAAACTAAAACAATTGAGGTGGTAGTTGGGAAGGAATAAGTTCTGGAAGCTTTTTATGATTGATCAAGTTCCTTGTTACTTTGACATTGTTTTAATTGTCTTAGATTTGAATTCTTGTGTCACTGAACTTGTTCTTGTACAAAGAAATTTATTCGTGGGGATGTGAACTAAAGAATGTTTTGTGGAAAATTCTCCAAGACTTCAGTTCAGATAAATCCAGAGCCTAGGGCACTGTATCATGGTTGGGCACTGTATCATGGTTTCCCTTTGGATAAGTTTTTCATGTTTGTATGTATGAATTCATAGAAAATTATGCACTAATAACTATAAACTATAAAATCACAGTAGTATTTGAATAACAAAGATTGAACTGCTTTGTATTTCAAACTTTTCCAGTTAATATACTATTATTTAGTAAATGTTAAGTAACTAGAACATATTTGTAATTTTTAGTTCTAAACCATTTTTCTTTTTCAACTTTCACCAATAAAAAACAGATTCATTTTAGAATCCTACAATGTCAGGGCAGGAAAAGATCTTAGAAATCCTCCAGTCCAAACCCTATAGATGAGTTAAATAATTTTGTTTCAGTGATTCGCCATTATTTAGAGTAAGTCTAAAAAGACTATTCAATCAAGAAAAATAAAAAGTAAAAAACCATTTTTTAAACTACATAGAAACCACTAAGTCAGTATTTTTAAAATGTGAGTCTTAGGTGGAAAACTTTTCAAATTTACTTCTTTTTAACTGAGGTTGGACATACTGTTTCAAAATAAGAAAAGATATATGGTCTCAACTTTAATAAAATACTAAAAATAATAAAATATAAAATTACTCTCATCCTCTTAGGAAATTCTTTCTAGTGATTTTCACAAAACTTAAGAATCAAGTTTAGTTTTTCATATATTTACCATAGGAACCATTAATCTTCCTAAATAATTTTAGCTTATATCTACTGATGTGACAAAATTCAAGAAACACTGATATTTAATTAAAAGTTAGAATTAAAAGATAAAAAAATTACTCATTTTATTTTATCCATGTACTGCAAGCTGCATATTTTCATGGGATCTTAGATCATAACTTTATAGCTGGAAAGGATCTTAGAAGCTATTTAGTCCTATTCTTATTTTATAGTTAAGAAAAGAGCTTCAGGGAAAGGACTAGTCTAGGGATATAGAGTTAAAAAGTATCAGAGGCAGGACTTGAGCCTAACTAAAGCTAACATTGTATTATGATAGGCTGCCTCTTCATTTAACCTCATTAGCTATTTATGTGTTACTTTATATAATCCCATTAATTTAACTTCTGTAAAGCTGAGGCCAAAGTTAATCATGAGAGAAAAAGAATCGGGCTTCATTTGTGCACAGCAGTACTGATGTCAATGGGATACAAATGATGTGGCCTACAGAAAGAAAATAGAGTGGAAATATAAGCTTTTAGGTAAAAATTTTTTTTTTTTTAATAATTAGAGGTATGTCAAGGAACAACAAAGAATATAACCACACTAAGAGAATTACAAATTTAAAAATAACCATCAAATTTATGTTATGCAAGGCTGGGAGCATACAAACAGGTATAGGAATTCAGGGGGGAAAAAACCTGACTGTAAAAGAATAGAATATCATTGTATAATGTATTTATCCCTTTTCTTCTAAATGGATATTGAAGCAAAGTTATTATAAACAAGTGGCTATTGAATAATGAAAGGAAATGGGGACTCCAAAGTAACATAAAAATTTGTATTGTCTTGATAAGGCAAAGAATTATATTTAGGGGGCAGCTAGATGGAACAGTGGATAGAGCACCAGCCCTGAAGTCAGGAGGACCTGAGTTCAGATCTGGTCTCAGATACTTAACATTCCCTAGCTGTGTGACCCTGGGCAAGTCACTTAACCTCATTTGCCTCAGGGGAAAAAAAAGAATTATATTTAGAATAATATTTTTAAAAAAGGAAAAGAAAGAAACCATCTTTGCTTTCTTGTCAAGTAATACATCATTAAGAAATTAATTTTGTGAGCCTAGACAATACAAGAAAAACTACAAGCTTTTGTCTGTCAAAGACATCAGTTTGGGCTCAGAATATAATATTTAACAAATTAAATGTCCTATCCTCACTAAGGCAACAGATTAAAAGTGTTAGTTAACTTCAAAAGTACAAAACATGAATCAGAAATACTTTTAAGAAATATTTTTATTTGAATGTTCAACTGTTCCAGAAGGACTATCCCTGGATTGTTGTTGCTGGGTTTTTCTTTTGTTTTGTTTTGTTTTTTTTTTTTAATTTGAACAAGAGAAAACAACACGAAATAATAGTGTTTGATCTAGTCTGCTTTTCAATTCCTTGAAAATATTATTTTGGAATCCTCTTGACCTCCTTAACTAATCACTAACATCTGCTATAAATAAAGCAGTAATAAAAATTAGTTGGAATTCCTAAAATAATGAATTTTTAAAAATTTCTGGCTTATATAACTTTTATTGAAGTAGTTGTTAAAATAAAAACTCTAAGATCTTAAATATTCAGATGAAAATGGACAATTATTAGCACATCTAATAATTAGCACATCTTTACTGATTACCTGTAATGTGTATAGCACTATGCAGCATTTGGAACCAATTCATTTACTTATTTTAAGCTTGAAGAGAGGAGCAAAGGAAGGAAGGAAAATTGGTTTCTAAGCAATGTATTCCTACTTTTTGTATCTCATATCCTCTGATTTCTTCCTCCTTTTGGATTCAACTAAGCTTCCATGAAATCACCACACTTCCAACAGTCTTATACCAACATGACATTGCCATATGAAAGTGACTCAGATTCTTACTACATCTATGCTTGAAGAGGAAGGCTGCAGGGTGAAATTTTCTGCCACAGAAACTCATGTCAGCCACCTATCACCTTATAGAATCAATAGTGGGAGTACTTACACCAAAAAACCCACAGATGCTTGAAGTGCTGGATTATAGATATCACCTGATTTAATATTAAAAAGGATCTTAGAAATAATTTTCTAGATGAGAAAAAAAACCTAGAAAAATTGAGCTGCTTATACATATTGTAATATATATCCACTAGTCAAATTTAGATTTACTATGAAAAATTCCATGCTTTTTCCACTATGATACCAACTTCTAGAACAGATTTGTAAAGAAAGGAGATGGAAGGAGGAGAAAGTAAAGAAAGGGGTGTCTAATTTGACAAATTAAAAATCCTATATAGATTCAGACCTCAAAAAATTGGAAAAAAAAATTGTATTTCACTCATTACCATCTCAAAAATAAAGCAATGGTTGATTTTTTTATTTACTGTTTTCATTAGTTACTCAATCAAATCATAGAAACTTGAACAATTTAATTAATTGTTGTTATTATTATTTTTTTTTAGTAACCTGGCCATTTCAGAAGTCATGCTTTTTGCTGAAGCCCCATACAGAGAAAATAATATGCATATTCACACAACCATTCTCTGCTAATGTGGAAAGATACATGAATTTTTCCTTTAATTTTAAAAGTATGTTTATTTACTAGGTTTGCAATTGCATTATTTTCTTCAGGTTTTCAATTTTTTGAGTTTTCAGAAACATCTACTGATTCCACCTTCAAAGTAAATGTCATTCCTGCTGGAAGTCTAGGATGCTGACTTTCTATAAACTGTTTTCCTGGCACAAAATAGAAATGAATCAGAGTCTTGATCCCTCTATTTTCTCTTCATAGCTTCTTCAATTAATAAACCTTCATATACAGAAATTCAGTGCAAAGGATTAATGAATACTGAACTTTTAAAGCAGATAAACACATGACTTCTTTTGCAAAAATTACTTATCAAATGAAAAGTACTAGATTCAATATTTTATGAAAATGAATTGAAAAAAAATTATGAATTTTTCACATCTGATCTTTTATCACTAATTTCTACCTTGAAAATAATTCTACACAAGTTGCAGAAGTACACTACAATACAGGTGGTGCTTTAAAGAAACCTAATATGAACACCTGGATTTACATAATAGATCAATTGGGGTGATGATTATCTGTTTTATCAAAAAAGTTATGGAATTCTATTCAATAGCAGATTCTGCTTGTACATTTAAAATATCCTATTAAAAACATTTTAGTCATACATTCCTTTAGTACTATAATAAGTGTTGTTTATAGAATATAACATACCTATGTCATCAGTCAAGCAATATTTCCCATGTTTCAACTACATGCCTAGCCCTGGAACTGATACTGTGGGATATACAAAATGCTCCCAGAGGTGATCTTTGACTTCAAGAAGTTTATAATTCAGTTGAGGGAAACAAGAATAAAACATGAAATCATTAAAAAATATTGTAATGAAAGTTTAAACTGTATATTAGTAATAAAAATTAAGAGGAAAACAAGGTCACTAGGGATCAGTTAAATCTGGAAAGCTTATATAGATAAAGATAGAATTTTAACTTGGCTTCAGTTAAGAGAAAATGTAGATAGAAAATCACCCAAGATAGAGATGGCTTAACATTAAACCAAGCCACAGGAATGAAAAGACTTATAGAAGGCAGTAAGAAATATCATTCCTGCTGGAAATTAAGGATTGTGTCTTGATATAAGATAACTAGATCTATTCTTTTTGTTTAGGATCTGTCAGTGGATAGAGCACCAGTCCTGAATTCAGGAGGACCAGAGTTCAAAGTCAGCCTCAGACACTTAACACTTCCCTGGGCAAGTCACTTAACCCCAGTTGCCTCAAAGAAAACAACAACCCCAAAACAAAAATATAGTGAGTTGAACAATAAGTATTTGCTTAATTGAAAAGGTAAAGGAAAGAAAGAAAGAAAGACTAAGTTCTGTTTTGGATATTTCAGGTTTCAGTAATATTGACCAAGGTAACCCCCAAAAGATTAGAAGTGCCCACATATACATATGTATATGTGTATATATGTGTATGTATATATATGCACATTTAATTACTGATAACTCTATATCAAACAAAGGAATATTTGTTATTCAACTGCTATGTGTAAGATACTTTCCTCAAATTTCTGGTTCCTTAGGGCTTCAAGTGAGAATAATAATAAAATTCACAAAATCAAATATTAATCACTAGTGGCATTCCAAAATATAAAGGATTTGCTTTTAAAAATTAGATTCTAATTTTACATAGTTTTCAAGTGTATGTTTTGTTTCTGTATTTTTCTGATGTTATTTAGTAATCTCTTTTAAATAAGTTTTTGGTTAAGTATCTAGATTTTTTTTATAACCAGATCATTCAGGGCTTTAAATTTTAGTCTTTAAAATGATTTATTTACATTAGCATATAAAAGAAAATAGGGTTTAAATTAGCATATCTTAACTAACATGCATCAGAATACATTATAAAGTATTGTATTTAACATTTCTAGCATTTTTTTCTTGGGGAGTTGAGTTGGCAAGCATAAAAAGATAGAAAATAAATCCCCTAAACAACAGTTTAAATTGAAATAGATGTGGGAATAAACATGAAAAGGAACCAGTAATCCTAAAATATTATAGATTCTGAAATAAAAGAAAGCATGAAAGATTCTACAATTTATAGAAAAATGACAAAATATAGCATTAAATAAAAGCAATTTATACATAATAAATTCAATTCAAAATATGCATTCAAATCACTGTTACTATATACAAAACTATATTGAGATTAAAATAAAGTTATGCTTTTATCTATTCAAAGGATTGTGTCTTAGTATAAAGATAAGTAATAAATGAGAAATCATCAAAATCATTCCTGACATATCATTTACCACTTCAGAAAAGGATAGATGCTTAGGTTTGGGAAGTTTCAAGCAATCTTGTTTGTATCTACTTATAGGATACTCTTAGACCAGAAGATCTTGAATTGAGGGAGTTCAATATAAATTTTGCCTCAGCATACAACAAAGAGATAATCCTGAGCTTTATATCAAAAATGCATTTTTCCTATGATTTAGTCTCATCATGTTTGGAGAGAGAAAGCAACTAGGCCTAAATTCTACTGTTCAGGGAACTCCTGGAAATTCCTTCTACCAGTTCAAGTTAGCATCTTCTCTTCAATTTACAGCATTAAAGAATTGCCTACACACTGAGAGGTTAATGAACTTGTCCAGGGTCACCCAGTCAGAGATGAGATATGTTAGATCTTATCTTTTTCTTATTAATTCCTTACCTTTTTTTTTCTTAGATGAAAAAACTTGTCAGAACTCCTTAAAATTAATAACACTAAAAAAATGCAGAGCAGAATTTCTATAATGAATGCTTATGTCACATTCAAAATCTTAATATTTAATTTTGGCTCTCTCTTGAAAACTACAAAATTGGCTCTATTTAAATATACTAAGTAAATTCCCTGGGGGGGGGGGGAAGATGCCAAACTACAAATTATATATACATATATGCACACATTTTATATATGTATATACAAAGACACATGTATTATTTTTTTTCTTCAGAGAACTGAAATGTAATAGGTATGTCAATTGTATTTAAAAGATTTTTTTTAGCTATAAATGATAGCTTTACTTTTAAGATGACTCATGGTACTTGCCGAAATAAAGTGTACAGGCTACATGACTCATAACATTGGCAAGACTGTTTCAAAGCAATTTTCCACAAAAACAAAATTTTGCTCAACATGTCTAACAGAAAGTTTTGATTATGACTGTAACAAATAACTACCAATCATCAATGAGAGTCTTTTAAATTGACAATATCTAATCATAATGTAATATCATTTATATGACCTATTCATATGTGTATTTACATAAGCCTTCATATAATTCAATATCATGTAAGTAAATCATATGTATCTTTTAAATAAATTAATTGGAAAATACATTTTTACTGTTTTCCTACATAGATCTCACTATAAAGTTCGGATAAAAACATTTCACAATTTTATTTGCCTCTAATTTAGAAACTGAATTAATGTTTCATTTCAATATACTTAATCATTGAAACCTTATGGTACATTTAGTCAAACCTACCTACAACATCCTTGACTTGTTTTTCTGTTTTAATACTTCCAATGAGAGAGAATTTAGAACCTCAGAAGGCACTCAATTCTTCTTTTAAACTGCTCTAATTATACAAAGTTCTTCCTTAAACCCAAAAATCTGCCTCTCTGTAATTTTAACCCACTTCTCCCCACTTCTACTTTCTGAAGCCACATTTAATAAATTTAATTCTCTCATCCACATGACAACCTTCACTATTTAAAAATAGCTACCATATTTCATCTTGTGCTGCGAGATGACATAGTGGACAGAGTGTCAGGCCTAGAGTCAGGAAAGACTCATCTTTCTAAGTTCAGATCTGGCCTCAGACCATTAGTACTTGTGTGATCCTAGGCAAGTCACTTAACCACATTTTGTCTCAGTTTCCTCATCTGTAAAATAAGCTGGAGAAGGAAATGGCAAATTACTACAGCATCTTTACTAAGAAAATGGAGTCACAAAGAGTCAAACTTGACTATAAATGACTGAACAACAAACAACATGTTCTCCCTAAGTCTTTTTTTCTCTAGTACCTTCAGTACATTTATTCTTTACATGGCACTGTTTTGAGCCACCCTCACTGGCCTTGTCATTTTATTTTACCAATGTTTTTCTTAAAATGTGCCTTGAATCAAGTACAATCAAGTTCAATGTGATCCACAAAGAGGAATATAGTTGTATAATCTTCTCTTTTATTCTGGCTTTTGCTTTTATTAATGCAGGGTAATATTGCATTCATTTGGGTTTTTTTGGTAGCCACATCATAGTGTTGACTCATGTTGACCTTGTGGTCAACTCCATTCCCTAAAACTTTTTCTCATCAACTTTTAAGCCACGAACTTTCTTCCCTATCTTATGTTGGTATAATTTTTAAACTCAAGTGTGGGATTTTACATTTGTCTCTTAAATTTCACTTTATTAAATTCAGCCCATATTTTCAGCTTGTTGATATGATACCTCTTTGGACCCTTATTCTGTCATCCAAATGCATTACCTAATAATCTTTCCAACTTTGTGTACATTTTAGACTTAGTAAGCATGCAATTAGCATATTTATCCAAGTCCCTAATGAAAACAAGAAAGAACTTTGCCAACTTGCCAAAGTGCTACAGAAATACGAGACTCCACCAGGGTCTACAGCAGGGCCCTCCACTATGAAACATCCTTTAGGTGCTCATTATTACAATGAACGTGGTTTGGGTCCAGTTGTTTAGCAAGTTTTTAATTCACTTTTTACCTAATACAACTAATCAGATCATGCCTTTTAGAGATTTTTCTCCATTCCTTTCTCATGTTGACAAAACCATTTGTGAAAAGCAAAACATCAAATCATATATTTATAATAATTTTCACCAAAACTCAATTTTTTTTTTTTTTTTTTGCTTTTTGCTGAAGCAATTGGGGTTAAGTGATTTGCCCAGGGTCACACAGCTAGGGAATGTAAAGTGTCTGAGACCAAATTTGAACTCAGGTCCTCCTGACTTAAGGGCTGGTACTCTATCCACGGTGCCACCTAGCTGCCCCCAAAACTCAATTTACAATAAATATGCAAGTATTAAATTTTTGCTACTCTACAGAGAAGTCTAAATAGCTAAATTGCACTTTACAACTATGCGAGTAACTTTTAACAGAAATTTACTGGAATTGACTGAAACAGCACTTTTATTTATCCATTTAGATAATTTATATACATACACACATATATATTTAGGTAATTACTTGAGAGGTTTTTTAAAACTGCTTTGAAACATTTTGTCACACATTAACTCTTGTTGATAAGTTTATTTGCCTGAAATATTGTCCTATGTATTTTAGGTTTAGCATTTCTTCAGGCAAAAGAATGTTCCAAAGATGTAATGATTCCTTCCAGTTTTGAGTGAGATAGGGCAGAAAAATTCACTTTAAAAGAAGTCATGGATGTATAGTACTCTCTATAATACTCTCTACGGATGGCCCTTGGGGGTGCAATATGCTATCTGCCCTCATTTTATAGCCCTTTTTCATAGTTATCAAAAATATTGAATGTAATTCATAAGTGAATGTAATTCATGAATTTTCAGGTACACGTAGATGCTCATGTCTACAACTAAAGAAAAATACAATTATTTCATATGTGATTTCCTTACCAAGCAAAGGTGTTTACATTTTTCAATTACAGTTCTATATATCTGTTGTTTGTCCTTTGTTCTCAAAGACTACCATGATATCAGGGAAGTGATTTGGATTTAAGTGAGAGAGGGCTATGTAAAGTCACCTGCAGTTGCTTTCCTCCTTTAGAGCCTTCTAGGTCAAGTGGCAAGATATAGATCAGGACAACTGGAAATGATCCTGGATCTAGATATCAATTATATTTAAGAAAAGATTCATTTCCCTAAATAATGTATCTGTCAAAATAAAATTAGCCCGTTATTCTGAATTACATAACATGTGTCAGCAATCCCACTATAGTTAAAAGGAGAGATGCAGGCTGAAGATAAAGCTTTAGGGTCATCTACATAAAAGGGATATCTGGAGCAATGTAAGTAGTTAAGATCTCTTAATTAGGGATTGCAGAAAAGTAGTTAAGATCTCTTAATTAGGGATTGCAGAAAAGGAAAAGGCTAAAGCCAAAGAATTAAGTTATATTTGGGGGTGAAAAAAGAGAAAGGAACCAAGAATATAGATATATGGTTAGAGTAATTGATGAAACATAGTAGTAGTATTGTAAAATCCAAAGGAGAAAATTTCAAGAAGTGGGAAAGAGAAGGTTGGCAATCAGTAATAAATACCAAATGCTGCAAAGAGGTCAAATACTACAGAAGAGTCGAGATTTAGGACTGACAAAAGATACTGGATTTGATGCACTGGTAATTTCTCAATGTGGTTTCAATAGAAGGGTAAGGCAGAAGCCAAAGCTTATGAAGAGTGAATAACGGGTAAGGAAATTGAGCAGGTGAAGACTCCTGGGAAAAATTGGGCAATGTATAAAGGAGAGAAATAGATCAATAGTTTGAGAGACAGCAGCAGGACCTAGTAAAAATAAAAGTCCTGAGAAAATTCCAGGAGACTTTTAAGAGATTTAAAAAAAAAAGCCCTAGATCCAAGAAATAAAGATCTTTCAAGTCAAATTTCCAAAACTAATTTCTACCTAATTTCTGGAGATGGTTTCCAATTTGTAATAGAATCATAGAAGAAAATAGGTCACTCAATATTTAAAAATAATTTATGAAACCTGGAAAATTTTGAAGATTTAAAGATCATAACTATTCTTTGAATTTTTACAATTATTTTAAATTGCTAAGTCATGTTAAATATATTAAGTATATTCTGCTATGATTTTTAGATTCTAATTATTACAATTTAAGTTGATTTTCAAGTGTGGTTTATATAATCACATATCATTACTTTATAGTCTCACCTTACTTATGTGTTCAACTTTGTATCTAAACTTATTATACACACAATCTCACTGATTAACGTATATCTTCAAAGTCAAAATTAAATGTTTATTTTTTTGTGCTGAGTCCAAAATATTCTAAATTAAAATTTTTTTTGATAATTAAATATTTAAAATTTAACAAACTAAACCATTGTACATAATAAGAGAAAACAGGCATAACTGTTCCATCCTATCTAAACATAAACAACATGTGAAATGAGTTTATGTCAATCAATAAGTACAACACACTCATAATTGCACTTTAACTTTTTGTATTCTTCTACTTTCCTACTTCTTTCAGTTGTCTTAATCTGATTTTCTGAATCTGTAAAACATGAAAATAATATTTAAGTTTTTTCTTTCTTGTTATTTTTGGAAGAAATGTCAATGCTACCTTTAAAAGAAACTAAAAGTATAACAAACATACTTCTAAATACATAATTTTCCAGTTAATAGATTTCTTCTAAATTTACGTCAATTGCATATTTATATGAAACTCCTGAAATTTTCTTAACTTCAGCTCAACTTTCCAAGAATAAAAGGCTCATTAACTCACTATGACATTTGGCACTTTGTAATATGCCTTATTGTAACCAAAATGATTGTTTTGAGACATTACTAGGAAGAGATTAGAGGAGAGAAGAGAAGAATGCAGCAAACATAAATAAGAATTATTCAATTTTTTTTTCTAATGGTTTCTAAAGAGGCTTAAATCTATTTTACATTGCTAAATTACTTATTTTTAAAAACATAATGCATATAGTCTTGGTTCATTTTTCTATGTATTAGAGAGAGATTTTTTCACAGGGCTCTCTCCTTGACCCTCAGTTTCTTGCTCTCTCAATATTCTTTTCCTTAATAATCTCAATTACTTCTTTGGCTTCAGTTATCACCCCAGTAAAACTGACTCCTAAATCCAACTCCAATCTTTCTCCTGAGCTCAAGTCCCATATTTAGAATTGTTCCAGAAAGATATCCCAATTTGGTTGTTTCATCATGTCAAAAAGGTACAAAATCAAACTTTTCTCCCAAATCTATTTTTCTTTTTAACTGCATTTTTTTGCAAGTGACAACAGCATTTTCCCATCCAGTTATCTACTCTCAGAAATTTAACTTCTCTTATTTGTGGCCCCACCTCATCAATCATCCAATAGTTTATAAAGTACTGTCAGTGTTTTCTGAAAACCTTACTCTCTCTGCTTTGCTTACACTCCCCTAAACTGGAATATGATGTTCACCTATGAGACATGAATTTAAACTACCTTCTCAATAAAACTTCCTCTGATCCTTTCAAAATGATCTTTCTTCCTCTTAATCTCTCCTATGATATTGTATCCCTTATGTAACTATTACAGTCCAGATTATATTATATTTATCTCGTTGTGTTGATCTCTCCTACTTTATTATAAAGCTCCTTGAGGTGGGGACTATTCTTACTTTTTCCTTCATTTCCCTGAGTAGCTTACAAAGTGCAGGTTATACATGGAAGATGGATGAAAAATTTTCATTGAATTAAATGGAATATTTTTCAAAATTTAGATTCAATCATTTAAAAAAAAATTAAACGTGCTACTGATATTAATACTAACTGCTTCATGGAAAAATCTAGACTGCTAAATAAGAATATTTAATATATATTATTGTTATATATAATATATAGCATTAGACTGAATTCAGGTATTTATCAACTCTTCAAAAATATGTTTTATAAGTTTAATTAAACTTTCTAAAAAGGTTTTTTATATTCAGATTAAATTATTATATATCCTAGGTAACTAGGCATATATTCAAAGTTATAAAATGTTTCCATGGAAGAATAAAATTTTTTTTAAATAATTAAAAGTAATATTTACTTTAATACAACTTAGGAAAGTTTTTGAGAATGTAAAACATTATTGCAATTATTTGTGAATTAAGGAATACTTAGAAACCATAGTTGAAATGAGAAAGTAGTCTACATTTTATATTTTAGGATCCAATGTAAATATAATCCCTTTCAAAGATCAGTTTAAATGCTACCTCTTCTTCAATGCCTTTTCTTTTTCTTCATTTTCCTTTCTCTAAGAAATGATCTCTTTCCTTCTAACTTCCTATAGCATTTTCTGTACCTCTTTTATACAGCTCACAGTCTCCTTTGTAGACTAATACATTTTAATTTAGTGAAAATACAAAGAATAATTTTTTTTTTTTTTTTTTTGCACAGCAGATGCGCTCTCTGGAAAAGGCTTTTAAAAACACTTTATAAGTCATTTACACTATCACTAAATGTATATCTTCAACCCAGATATCCTGTCTCCTCAATGAGCCATATTATTTTACTTTTCCAGAATCTGTATGGATTAGTTTTGCAGATGGTCCTAAATTTTCCAGGTACAACTTTACTTTCTGATATATTTACCTGATTTTTACAGTGTAGCTATATTACTTACCCCATATCAACTTTGTCAGCCATGCTCCCAAAAAATAGAAGCCTACTATTCCAAAATAAGAAGATGTAAAAAACACCACCAATCCACTTTTGTTAAGATTTTCTAGAAGCGGGTATGCCCAAATTCCTGATGTGTAATTTATCCATAATATCCTAGAAAGAACAAGATCCCATTCATATTTTTACCAAATATTTATATACTTTCCTTCCTATAGTATATTTTGTATTCTATTATCACACAGGACTATTAAGTTACATGAAATTTCATTTAGTAGTAATAGTACTCACCAATTTTTATAAATCTAACATGTCAATTAGATTTGTTAGACCGACCAAATGTATTTACCAGCTTTTGTTTAATGCATTCATTTCTTGTTTAAGAGAATCAAAAACCTGTTTTCAGATATAAATTTGTTTCAGATTTAAGATTATAGAGGAAGAATTTTTATCCTCAAATCCTTTGAAATATAGAGGCAAGTAAGTGGTTCAGTGGATCAAATCAGGAAGAATTGATTTTGAAATGTTTCAAGAATCTTAATAGTAGTATGACCTTAGGCAAATCACTGGATTTCTTTTAGCAACTGAACCTATTTAAGTTTCAGTTTCCTCATCTGGAAAATGTAGATGATAATACCACTTACCTCATAGGGATGTTGTGAGATAGTATATATAGAGTATATATGCAAATCAGAAAGCAACGTTATTTGTTATTATTACAAAGAATTCGGAGTAAGTACTCAATGTTGAAAATGGGGAAAAAAAACTTCAAATAACATGTAAGCTATTAAAATATATTGTGGCTTTAGTTATCTCATACCAAAATAAGACTTTTTAAGAAGTTATATCATTTCTTCAAATACTTCAGAAAATGATTTTAAAAAAATTCTTAGGCAAAGATAATTATTATCTATGTAGCAGAATGACTGATTCTGTGTAGTTTCTGTTTTGAGTTCATGTTCCTTTAGTTTTTATATCTATCCCATTTTCCTTTCAAATTATTAATGCATTTTTATACCACATTCATTCCTGATACACCATTCAATCAGTGCTTTCTTTCTTTTTTTTTTTTTTTTTAAGGATATACACAGTTTTAGAGCCAACTTCATGAACTCTTTTTTTATCAGTGCTTTTTTGTGACAAATAAAAAGTTAAAAAATTTGACCATATCTGACAGGATATACAATAGCCCTAGGCAAGTCTCCCACCTCTGCCTCTGGCAAGAAGGAAAAGTGTTTACTCTCTGGTTGTTTATTTTGTCTGGAGACTGAACACTGCAATTTATGCAGTTTCAGTTGCTTTTTAGTATTGCAATAATTGTATATATTATTTTCCTCAGAATCAGTTCTTACAAGTGCTTCCATATTTCTATGAATTCTTCATGTTCATAATTTCTTATGATGAAATAATATTCCATCACATTCATATGTTCCAGTTTGTACAGTTATTACCAGATCATTGGGTATCCCTTCTGTTTCCATTTTTTACCTACAACAAAAGTGCCATAAGAAACATTTTTGATTATCTCTATCCTTTTGGTATGTGCCAATTAGTGGTATCACTTAGGTAAAAGTTTAACAGTTTAGTTACATTTCTTCCAAAATTTCAAATTCTTTTTCATAATAAACCAATTCATAGCTCCAACAATGCTATATTAGAGTGCTTGTCTTTTCATAGCAAATCAAAGGTCATAGTAAAGTTCTGGACCCAGAATCAGGAAGACAAATTCTAATCCATCCTCGTTCATTTACTGGCTGACTGATGCTTGGCAAGTTATTTAACTTGTCTGCCTTAGTTTCCTTAACTGTAAAATAGGGATTAGTATAATGTTCCTCTCAGGATTGTTATGAGGACCAAATGAAATGTTTATAAATCATTTAACACAATGCTTAGCACATAATAGGTGCTTAATAGTTTTCTTTCTGCCTTCTTCCTTCAATATTGATGAATTTCATCATTTATGTTTGCCATAATGACTTAGTATCTGAGGTGCACTATAAATATATATTATCCAATCTCAACTGAGCCCTACCAAACAAATCCCTTTATTTTTTGAAAGTTTAATCTATCTGCAGACATTATGCTACATCTTTTTTTTTTTTTTGCTGAGGCAATTGGGGTTAAGTGACTTGCCCAGGGTCACACAGCTAGGGAATGTTAAGTGCCTAGGACCAGATTTGAACTCAGGTCCTCCTGACTTCAAGGCTGATGCTCTATCCACTGTGCCACCTAGCTGCCCCCACAGCTTCTCTTTTTCCCTTAAAATTCTTACACATCCTTCTACCTACCATTTTCAGTGGAGGGTTTTACCTCTTGAGAAAATTGAAACCATTCTTTTTATTTCAAGATCCTTTGCTATATTTTTCTATTGTCTCCTCCTTTCCCCACTCTTTGATGATACAGTGACCTTTTTTTTTTAAAGGCAGATCCACTTATGTGCCTTAGATCTCTTCTATCTTGTGTGGCAGAATGATCTTTCAATTATTATCCTTTTTTTTATTCTTCAATGTTTCCCTATCTATTGATGTTTCCCTTTTTCTTTTTAAATATATTATTTTTGAATTTTTATTTTTATTATTTTTATTTTTGCTTTTTTTGCTGAGGCAATTGGGGTTAAGTGACTTGCCCAGGGTCACACAGCTAGGAAGTGTCTGAGACCAGATTTGAACTCAGGTCCTCCTGACTTCAGGGCTAGTGCTCTAACCACTGCACCTAGCTGCCCCTATTTTTGAATTAAAAAAATTTTTTTTTAAGTTCCAAATTCCCTTCCACTCTCCAGCCCATCTGCCACCCAGAAAAGGAAAGCAATAATATACATGTGAAATCTTAAAAATTTCCATTTTAGCCATAATGCAAAAAAGAGAAAATTATTCTTTAATTTGCACTCAATTTCATCAGTTCTCTCTCTGGAAGTAGATAGCAATTTTCATCATGTGTCACTTAAAATCAAGTTGGATCACTTTATTAGATCATCTTTATAATATTGTGGTTACTGTATTCAATGATCTTTCTGTTCACTTCATTTTGCATCAGTTTATATAGGTCTTCCTAGGTTTTTCTAAACCATCACCCTCATTCTTTTTTGTTTGTTTTTTGCTGAGGCAATTGAGGTTAAGTGACTTGCCCAGGGTCACACAGCTAGGGAATGTTAAGTGTCTGAGACCAGATTTGAACTCAGGTCCTCCTGACTTCAGGGCTGGTGCTCTATCCACTGTGCCACCTAGCTGCCCCCATCACCCTCATTCTTGTAGTACAATAGTGTTCCATCACAATCATGTACACAATTTCTTCACTCATTCCTCAATTGATGTTCATTTCCTCGATTTCCAATTCTTTGTTAATACAAGATGAGCTACTGTAAATATTTTTGTACATATAGGTTCTTTTCTTTTTTTCTCTGATCTAATTGAGATTTTTAATGTTCATTCATTTCAGTTGTGTCCAATTCTTTGTGATCCCATTTGGAGTTTTCTTAACAAAGATACTGGAATTATTTCCTTTTCCAGCTCATTTTACAGATGAGGCAAAAAGGGTTATGTAATTTATCCAGGGTCACACAATTAGTAAGTGTCTAAGGTCAGATTTGAATTAAAAGAAGACAAATCTTCCTGATTCTAGGTATGTCAATACACTGCACCCCCTATTTGCCCCTCTCTTTAGGGTACAGACCTAGTAATAGTATTGCTGGGTCAAATGGTATTCAAAGTTTTATAGCTCTTTGATCATAGTTCCAATTATTCTTCAGAATGGTTGGACTAATTTGCAACTTTCCCAACAATTTATTAGTGTATCTGCTTTCCCATATCTCTTCCAACATTTGTTATTTCTGATAGGCATGAGATGTTACCTCAGAGTTTTGTTTTGTTTTTGTTTTTTTTTTAATAAAGCTTTTTATTTACAAAACATATGAGTGATTTTTCTACATTGACCTTTGCAAAAACTTTTTTTTTCCCAAGCTTTTCCCCTCTTTCCCCCCACCTCCACCCCTAGATGACAGGTAATCTAATACATGCTAAATAGGATAAATTATATGACAAATACAATACATGTATACATATCTATACAGTTATCTTACTGCATAAGAAACATCAGATCTAGAAAGAGAGAAAAAAAAAAAAACAACCTAAGAAGGAAAACAAAATGCAAGCAAATAAAGCAAATATTCACAGAAAGCATTAAAATGCTATGTTGTGGTCCCCACTCAGTTCCCTCAGGCCTTTCTCTGGATGTATATGACTATCTTCATCGCTGAACAATAGGAACTGGTTTGAATCACATCATTGTTGAAGAGAACCATGTCCATCAGAATTGATCATCGTATAGTCTTGTTGCTGTGTATAATGTTCTCCTGGTTCTGCTGATTTCACTCAGCATCAGTTCATGCAAGTCAGAGTTTTGTTTTAATATGTGTTTCTCTAATCAATTTTTCATAGAACTATAGATAGCTTTGATATCTTCTGAAAACTTACTGTTCATATCCTTTGACTATCAACAGGCGAATAGCTCTAATTTTTGTAAATCTGATTCCATCCTCTAGCTATTTGAGAAATAAGGCCTTTATCAGAGAAAATTGCTGTAAAAGTTTTTGGTATTTGATATCCATTCATGACCCCTTTTTGCCTAAGAAATTATGTGACCTCAAGTATATAGGCATATAAAATAGATATACAAATCAAACATTTGCTGATGAGTAGATCATAATTTTATGACCCCCCATTCAGTTATGAGATCTCATATTTTACTTTATTAGATTCTGTCAAATATTTTTCTATCAATTTGTTCTTTTTGCCACTGAGTTGTTAGCTGTCCCTCTTAGTTCTGTGTCATCTTCAGGTCTAATATATATGTAATTTATGTCTTTATCCAAGTCACTGTTAAAAATGTTAAACAGCAAAAGGACCAAATACAATCCCTAAGGCACATGACTTTCACAGTGACCTCTGGTCATTCAATCAGTTCCAAATCCATCTGGTTGTATATAAACCAGTTTGCATCTTTTCTCCCTCTCTCCCCTTTTAAAAAGTGAGCTTAAAAAAATTACTGTTACTTTCCACTCATTGTATTTCCATTGTATTTTCCAATGTATGTATTTCCAATACATGAGTATTGACAAGTCTGATAGTATATTCAATGTTGGTTTTTTTTTTCCCCACACAAAATTCCATCTCTCCATTGAAAGGAGGAAAAGAGGGCCAGCTAGGTGGCATTGGACCTGAAGTTCAAATTCAGCCTTGGTTTTTACTAACTGTGTGACTCTAGAAAAGTCATTTAAACCCAACTGCCTCTCCAAAAAAGAAAAAAGGAAAAAAGGTGCATTTTTTCATCTTTTCTTTGGAATCAACCTTACTCCTTATAATTATATATCTTTTAGTTTCTATTGTGTTCTTGTTCTCTGCATTTACCTTGTGTATATTTTTTAGTTCCATTTCACTCTATCAATTTATTAAAGTCTTCCCAAGTAACTCTGAATTCTCCCAGTAATTTTTTTTAATTTAATTTTTTTTTTTAAATTTTCTTTTTGCTGAGGCAATTGGGGTTAAGTGACTTGCCCAGGGTCACACAGATAGGAAGTGTTAAGTGTCTGAGACCAAATTTGAACTCAGGTCCTCCTGACTTCAGGGCTGGTGCTCTAACCACTGTGCCACCTAGCTGCCCCCAGTAATTTTTTATATACTATATTTTATTAAACTTATATACCACAATTTGTCCACCTACTAACCAGCTGATGGATATCCACTTTGCTTCCAGTTCTTTATTATTACAAAAAGTGTTGCTATAAATATTCAATATATAGTTTTTTTTCCCTCTCTGTGGGATATATACTGACCCATCTTTTTATAGAATAGTATGTGATGCTTTATTAAATATTTTGCTAAAATTCAGGAAAATAGCTACATTTCTCAATTTACTAGTTTAATAATTGTCAAAAAAGGAAATACAGTTAATTTTGTGTGATTCTTTTTTGTTATTAGAAAAAAATTATTGCCCCACTCACCCATCCACCTACCCTAGACTCAAAAAGGAAATGGAAGCAATTCAAATCTCATGAAACCAGGATAACACAAAATTTAGCAGTTTCTACATTAAAGGATCTATATTAAAGTTATGATATTCTGGAGGGCAAAGAAGTTAGGATTATAGCCAAAAATCTCTACATGGCAAAAATGAGTATAATCCTTCAGTGGGAAAAATGATATTCAATGAAACAGAAGACTTTCAAGCATCCCTGATAAAAAGAGCAGAACTGAACAGAAAATCTGGTTTTCAAATACAAGACTCAAGAAAAGCATAAAAAGGTGACCAGAAAAATCACAAAGTAGATTCAATAAGGTTAAACTATTTACATTCCTACATGGGAAAATGAAACTTCTAAAATCTTTCTCATTAGGGCAACTAGGAATATACATTGACAAAGGGAATGTGTAATGTGTTTGAGTTAAATATCATGAAATGATTATATATATATATAAAAGACAAAATTAAGGAGAAAGAAGAATGCATTGGGGGAAGGGGAAAGGGAGAGGTAGAATGGAGTAAATTAACTAACAAAAGATGTGTACATGACTGTTTAAGGGAAGGGGAACATGAGGAAGGTGGGGGTGAGCATGTGAACTTTCCTTTCACTGAAACTGGCTCAAAGAGGGCATAAAATACACACTCAGTTGGGTACAGAAATCTTTCTAACATTACAGGAAGTACAAGGAGAATGGGATAAGGCAGAGTGGTGTTGATAAAAAAAAAAGGGTAGGTAAAAAGCAGAAGCAAAATGCTTTTGAGAATGGATAGAGTGGAAAGAGAAGGAGAGAGAAAGAGAGAAACTTCCTGGATGTGTGACCTTGGGCAAGTCACTTACCCCCAATTGCCTCAGTTTAAAAAAAAAGCCATTCTTCAATTGATAAATGGTCAAAAGATATGAAGTGGCAGTTTTCAGATAAAAGTAATCAAAGCTATTTATAGTCGTATGAAAAAAATGCTCTTAAATCACTATTGATTGGAGAAATGTAAATTAAAACAACTCTGAGCTACCACCTACACCTATCAGATTGGTTAATATGAAAGAAAAAGAAAATGACGAACACTGGGGAGGATGTGGGAAAACTGAGATGCTAATGCACCATTGGTAAAGTTGTATACCAATTCAACCATTCTGTAAAGCAATTTGGAACTTTCCCCAAAGGGCTATAAAACCATATATACCATTTGGCTAAGCAATATCACAACTAGGTCTGTATTCCAAAATATTTATAGCAGCTCTTTATGTGGTAACAAAGAATTGGAAAATGAGGTGATGGACATTAATTGGGAAATGGCTCAATATATTGTTGTATAGGATTGTGATGGAATACTTTTGTGTTGTAAGAAATGATGACTGAAATGCATTGTTGGTAGACTTGTGAACTGATCAACCATTCTGGAGAGCAATTTGTAACAACGCCAAAGGGCTATAAAATTTTGTATTACTCTGTGGTCCAACACTGTGACTTTATTGGATTTGTATATCAAAGAGATCATGAAAGAGGGAAAAGAACCCACATGCACAAAAATGTCTGTAGAAGCTCTTTTTTGTAGTTTTAAGGAACTGGAAATTGAGTGGAGGCCCATCATTTGGGGAATGGCTGGATAAGTTATTGTATAAGAATGTAATGGAATATTATTGTTTTGTAAGAAAGGACCAGCAGACTGATTTCAAAAATGCTTGGAAACACTTACATGAACTGATGCTAAGTAAAGTTGTTCTCACTTTACTTTTTTTTTTTTTTTTGCTAAGGCAATTGGGGTTAAGTAACTTGCCCAGGGTCACACAGCTAGGAAGTGTATCTGAGATCACATTTGAACTCAGGTCCTCCTGACTTCAGGGCTAGTGCTCTATCCACTGCCTCACCTAGCTGCCCCAGAAGTGAGAACCACCAAGAGAACATTGTACATAGTAACAAGATTATATGATGATCAACTCTGAAGGATTTGGCTTTTTTCAACAATTCAAGGCAATTTCATAAGATTTGGGATGGAAAATGCCATCTTCATCCAGAGAGAGAACTATGTATGGAGCCTGAATGTGTATTGAATTAATGGTATTTTCACCTTTGTTGTTTGCTTTTTTCTTTTTCACTTCCATTTTGATTTGATTTTTCCTTGCATAACAAGACAAATATGCAAATGGTTTAAAGAATTGCACATAATTAACCTATACCAAATTGCTTGCTGTGTTGGGGAGGGGGGGAGGTAAGGGAAAGGAAGAAAAATTTGGAACACTAAGTTTTACAAAAATGAAATTTAAAGATTATCTTTACATGTATTTGGAAAAATAAAATACTATTAAAAATGATGAATGGGATGCTCTCAGAAAAAAATTGGAAAAAGAACCAGGATAACGCTGTATATAGTAACAGTAATATTGTATGATTGTGAATTATTTAGTTACTCTCAGCAATTCAATGATCCAAGCCAATTTTGTAAGACTTACGATGAAAATCCATCTTCAGAGAAAGTACTGATGAAATCAGAATGCAAACAAAACCATATTTTTCTTTTTATTTTTCTTGTGTTTTTAAAACATCTATGTTTTCTTCTACAATATGGATAACAGAAATATATTTTTGTAATTTTTGTATGACTGCTTATGGATAACTGTGAAATTATTTGCCTTCTCAATGAGGGGGAAAGTCAAAAATTGGAACTCAAAAATATTTTTAAATGAATGCTAAAATTTTTTTATATGTAATTAAGGGAAAATAAAATGTTAAAGAAAAAATTTTCACTGACAAGTAATGGCTCAATAATCACATCTTTCAGTTCTTTCAATAGAGCTGGACTTGAATTTACCATGGGCAGTTAGGTGCTTTTCTATCATTTATTTTGTGTATCAACTCTGTTAGCCACTTTTATTCTGTATTTTCCATTATAAAAGTCATTGGCCTTAGTAGAGCCAACAGAAGCAAAACAAAAAGAATTGAGCAGCTGTGCTTTCTGTGGTCAACTGAGGCTTCTATGCTACCTCAATCCTTCAACACTGCATGTTCCTATCCTTTGCACTACCTTCAGCTCAGTCTTTGTTCTTAGTTACCTATTCTGGCTTCCATCTTTTACACTTATGTTTTAAATACCTGAATTTGTTTTTGAATTCTTTGGGCCTCTATACTGGTCATCTCAGAGAACTCACATTTCTCCTTATCAGAACTGTTTTGCTCTGCAGTTTCAAAATTTCATTCTTATGAGTTCCTCACAACTCTTGGGCCAATTTCCTTTTTTTTTTTTGCTGAGGCAATTGGGGTTAAGTGACTTGCCCAGGGTCACACAGCTAGGGAATGTTAAGTGTCTGAGACCAGATTTGAACCCAGGTCCTCCTGACTTCAGGGCTGGTACTCTATCCACTGGGGCCAATTTCCTTTTGCAAAATTTTATAAGATTCTATTTATCCTTCCTCTTAAATCTTATGAAATGTTCTCCCCACTTCTAGTGTGAAATGTGTAAGACATGGTTTGTTTTCCTTTTCTCTATCATTAACTCTAGGAAAGAGGAGTCGTTTCCCCCCAAGATTATTACTACTATCATTCCATGCTTGCAACCTATTTCTTCCTGTTATGTTAGTGAGAATCAGATCCTGAGTAGAATTCCCTTTGTTAGTTCATCTACCTTTTGAAGGATGAAATTATCATTAAGTCATGAAATTATTAATTAGTTGCTCTATTTTCAATAAAGTTCATCATCACTAGTATACCTAGTCTCTCTGCTAAGTCTATATTTTCCCAAACTCCTCTATTTCTTCTTTCTGCCCAAGTGGTCTATAGTATATTATAACAACAAAAATTATTTCCACTGTTCCTCTTCCCATTTCCACCACTTTGTTGCTATATTTCCTCATTGAAATACACCTTATAATATGCAGTCATTTCTCCTCTCTCCATGTTTTTGATTATCCTGTGTCTTTTGATTATAGTAAATCATCCAGCCATTTTAGTCAGAGGTATTATCCACCATAAGTCTCAGTAACATCTGAGTTTAAATTTGTCTCTTATGTTAAAGATCTCTATTCACTTTATTTATTGTCTAAACCTTGTACATTTTTGTGTGATATTTAACTCTTTTTAAACTTTTTTTTTTACTGGCTTTTCATGGATTTAATCTGCTGTCAGATTCTAGGTATTTTATAGCTATTCTTCCTACTGAAACTATTCTTCTCTATGGCATCTAATAGTAGCTAGCATTCATATGAGGGTGTACTTATGTTACACGAAGACTATTACTTCGGAAATGAGGGTTGTTGAGCCCTTTTCAGGGCTCCTTTCCAATTCTGTTATAAATCTATCACCAAAATCTTACCTGTGGTTCCAAGAAGCTGTGGCATGTACATTAGCCACATATCCCTGTAAAACCATTTTGGTGGATGAACTAAACCAGGCTGAAGGTAACCAATGGACCTCAAACCTTTCAGCAAGTTAGGGGGGTGACTACCGCCAGCAAGTAAAGACTTTTCTAGTGGAATAGGCAAATATGAACAATGTGTTCCAACAGAACATGAAGACAGTGGAAAAGAGCACCATGGAGTGGTTAAATATCAAAAATGCCAAAGTCATCCATTGCATTCCAATCTTTTATCAGTCATTTTGATTTTTGTCTTGCCACTAGACGCTGATGATTCTGGAAGAGAGAGTGAGGCTTATGACTTCACATAATGATGACTTCTTCCTCACTTAAATCCAATTTATGTGTAAGACAAAAGACATCATCCAGGCCATTTTACTATTTTTACCTACTTCAAAGTCCCATGGTGCTGAACAAGTGATGAAGCAGTAGGTGCAAATATATTGAACATAGTAGCCATAATCCTGCATATGGGGTTGTCATAGAGTTGTCTTCTCTCTGGACTGAAGCAACATTGTAATTTGATAGCCCGTTGGATGTCTGAGCAACCCTTTTTTCCCCCCTAAAGGATTGCACCACTCACCTCTTGGGAGTGAGGAAGGGGCTAGAAAAGGTGCCCTAAAAATTATCTGATTCACTTAACCTAACTTGGCCTGCTCCCCATAGCAGGGCAGGGATCTTACCCTGCAGATGAAAACACAGAAAGTATACAAAAGTTTTTGCAAAAATGATTTCACTCACCATTAGTACATGGAATAAGTGCACACTTGTGGACAACACAAAATCCATTATATTTTAAAGATGAATGACCATTCATTGTAAGAGAACTCTTCAGTATCATATCCAAATAGCAGTCTTGAGTGAAACAATGGTGGCAAATGAGGGCCAGTTTACTGAAGTCAAAGCTGGATACAACTTATTTTGAAATGGCTCTAGTGTTCAGAAGCTGTAGTAGGTTTTGCAATCAAAACTAATCTAGTTAACAAGCTTGTTTGCTTCCCCAAATTAGTGAATGACAGGCTCATGATAAGGCAAATGCAGGAAAGTGCCATGCATCAGCAGTACATGTTCCCACTATGTTGGATTCTGATGAGATCAAAGAAAAATTTTATGAAAACTTGATGACCTTCATCATCAGTTTGGTACAAGATGACAAGCTTGTATTTCTAGGTAACTTTAGTGCCAGAACAGGCACAGAATATTAGATATGGTAAGGAGTCCTTGAGATGAAACATGCTGAAGACTCGTGCATCTCCTGACCTTCTTGTCACCAATACTGTCTTCTACTTACTTAAATGCAATAAAATTTCTTGGATGTACCCTTGAAGCAAACACTGGCATTTAAAAAATAGTATCTTTGCAAGGAGAAGAAACAGGCATAATGTGAGAGTGATAAAGACAATGTATGGCATTGAGTACTAGACTGATCATAGTCTCCAAGTTAAATATTTGCATTTAACAAAAGTGGGGATTCCTAAGCAAAATGACTACCTGAACATAATGTCAATAGATTAGAGCCCTTCTTGTTTTAATAGTTTGTTGCTAACTTGGAGAGCAATCTGAGCCAATATATGGTTAGCAACAATAGATTAGAAAAGGAGTGAGCAAGTTCCAGAAATTTGGCATACAGCATTGCACTTAATCATTTGGGCCAGAACACTCAAAAGACAATTGGATTTTTGAAAAATGATGGGTAAATTCAGAAGCTACTAAATGAAAAACAAGAACTACTGGCAGGGCTGTTTGTCCATGTCTAAAAAGGCAGAGTTTCATCAAAAAATAGGGATAAAGATATAATTCTGGAGAGATGGGTTGGACATTTCTACAATATTTTCAACAGATCACCATCAACCAGTGCTGAAGCCACTGACCACCACATATATCAGGTTGAAGACATTCCCTTTTTAGCCAAACTTCCAACCAAAAAAGAGATTTTGAATGCCGTCTCTTCTCTTGTGGCAAAGCACCTGATATTTCAGCTGATATTTACAAGAAAGGGGCTCTACTGTTCATATAAAAGCTGAATTAAGTCTTCTGGGTTATATGGCAAGACAAAGTTATCCATCCAGGGGTTCAAAGGATGCCTTAAATGTTCATCTTTATAAAATAAAAGGAAAAAGGTTGTTCTGTGACAATCATGAGGGGAAGAGGATGTCTTTCTTTTAGTCACTGCTGGCAAGATTCCTGTCAGAGTTGTTTATAATTGACTGATCCTTTTCCTGAAAAATGATCATCTTATTCATGAGCCAGTGTGGCTGCAGAAAGGATCAGGAATGATCAGTACAGTGTTTGCTGTCCAACAATTCTAGGACTAATGCCAAAAACAGAACAGAGATCTGTACATCACATTCATCAGTCTGCCTTTTTGATAATATCAATTGAGAGGACTTGTAGAAGATCATAGCAGAATTTGGCTGTTTGGAGAAGATCATCAGCTGCTTCTATGATGGCATGCTTGCCTGTATTCTGGAGAATGGAGAATGCTCTCGCACTTTCCCAGTCACCAATGGAGTGAAGCAAGGCAGTGTGCTTGCTTCCATACTATTTAGCATGATGCTTTTAGCAGTTTTGTCAGATGCCTCCAATGAGGATGAAAATGGCATTAATGTCAGCTACCACACTGACAGTAAAATATCTAATTTGAAAATGTTACAAGCTAAGATTAAAGTGGAGGGAGAGTTGGTATGCAACTTTTTGTTTGTTGTTGATTGTGCACTCGATTTAGCCTCTGAGGCTTAAATGTAACAGAATATAGATTGATTCTCTGCTCCTTATGCTAATTTTGGCCTGATTATTAATACTAAGAAAGCTGAGGTTCTCTACCAACCATTTCTACACCATCCATATGTAGAATTATTAGTTACAAAAAATGGAAAAATTTTGAATGCTATGGATAAATTCATTTACCTTGGCAGTATATTTTCGAGGATTATACATATAGATGATGAGGTTGACACATGTATTGCCTAAGTGAGCTCTGCTTGGAAGGCTCCAAAGGAAAGCGGGGGAGAGTGTTAGGCTGCCTACCAAACTGAAGATATATGAGAGCTATTGTGCTCACTCATTGTTGTATGCATGTGAAATATGGACAGTATATGAGCACCATGTCAGGAAACTGAATTGCTTTAATTTGAATTGTCTTAGGAATTTTTAAAGATCACCTAGCAAGAATATTCTTTTTTTTTTTATTAAAAGCTTTTTATTTATCAAACATATGAGTGATTTTTCTACATTGACCATTGCAAAACTTTTTTTTTGTTCCAAGTTTTTCCCCTCCTTCCCCCCACCCCTCACCCCTAGATGACAGGTAATCTAATACATGCTAAATATGTTAAATTATATGAAGAATCCAATATATGTATATATATGTATATCTATACAGTTATCTTACTGCACAAGAAACATCAGATCTAGAAAGAGAGAAAAAAAAACAACCTAAGAAGGAAAACAAAATGCAAGCAAATATTCACAGAAAGCATTAAAATGCTATGTTGTGGGCCACACTCAGTTCCCTCAGGCCTTTCTCTGGATGTATATGACTATCTTCATCACTGAACAATAGGAACTGGTTTGAATCACGTCATTGCTGAAGAGAACCATGTCCGTCAGAATTGATCATCGTATGGTCTTGTTGCTGTGTATAATGTTCTCCTGGTTCTGCTGATTTCACTCAGCATCAGTTCATGTAAGTCTCTCCAGGCCTCTCTGAAATCATCCTAGCAAGAATATTCTTAAAGAGCACCTAACAAGCTATCATACCAGATACTAAGGTCCTTTCTGGAGCTGAATTGCCAAATATTCAAACCCTGCTGCAAAGAGAGCAAGTCTGATGGACTGGCCACACTGTTTAAATGCCAAACATACATTTGCATAAAATAGTATTTTTAAAGAGAACACACACAAGGCAAGTGCTCACATGGAAATCAGAAGAAGGGATACAAGGACACTCTAAAAAGTCCCTGAAGAACCCTGGAATCAATTATAAGATATGGAAGACACGGACATAAGACCACCAGCATAATATAACAGCATCAAAAAAGACACTATGCTCTAGGAGCAATGCAGAACTAAAGTAGCTCAAAAAAAAATGTGAGATTCACAAATTTAGAAACATCTCCATTTCAAATGTTCGTGTGGACTATTTGTGCCTGACCTGTGTTAGGGCCTTCCAAGCTCATATTGGTCTGATCAGCCAGTTGATACACTCTACATTAACTAATCACAAAAGACAACAATCAATCATTTATATGACATGTGAACATTTGCAGGCCACTTTGTATATATTAAGTTATTTGATCTTCACAATTCTAGGAGATGATTGTATTATTATCCCATTTACAGACAAAAAAACTGAGGCTGGGTGTTAGCTAACTTTGTCAAGATTCCAAAACTATTGTCAGATTAAGAGACAGAATTTGAACTCAAATCTGCCTGACTCCAAGTCCAGAAATGCTATTTGCTACTATATCACCTAACTTCTGTACCTGCCAGGTGAATTTCCTAGGTAGTTTTCTCTCTCTTTTACATTTTTCCTTTTTTTATTGAAGCTTTTTCTTTGTATAACATATGTATGGGTAGTTCCCCAACATTGATCTTTACAAAGCTTTCCATTGCAAATTTTACCAACAGTCCCCTCCCCTCCCCTAGATGGCAGGAAGTCCACTACATGTTAATAATGTTGAAATGCTTGAGAAGTTATGCAAGAAAAATCCTATCTACAAGAAAAAAAAAAGAATCAGAGAAAGGCAACACAATGCAAGCAGATGTCAATAGAGATCATGAAAATGTTACATTGTGGTCCATATTTCATATCCCTCTCTCTGGGTGTATATGGTTTTCTTCGGTGAACAACTGGAACTGGTTTGAGACAATTCTTTGTTGCAGAGAGCCATGTCCATCAGAATTGATCATCATGTAATACTGTTGTTGCTGTGTATGATGATCTCCTGGTTCTGCTCATTTCACTCAGCATCAGTTCATGCAAGTCCCTCCAGGCCTCTCTGAAATCGTCCTGCTGGTCGTTTCTTACAGAACAATAATATTCCATAACATTCATATACCATAATTTATTCAGCCACTCTCCAATTAATGGGCATCCCTTTAGTTTCCAGTTTCTAGCCACTACAAAAAGGGCTGCCACAAACATTCTTGCACATGTGGGTCCCTTTCCCTCCTCTAAGATCTCTTTGGGATATACGCCCAGTAGAAACACTGCTGGGTCAAAGGGTATGCACAGTTTGACAACTTTTTGAGCATAGCTCCAAATTGCTCTCCAGAATGGTTGGATCCGTTCACAGTTCCACCAACAATGTATTAGTGTCCCAGTTTTCCCACATCCCCTCCAACATTCATCGTTATCTTTTCCTGTCATTTTAGCCAATCTGACAGGTGTGTAGTGGTACCTCAGAGTTGTCTTAATTTGCATTTCTCTGATCAATAGTGATTTGGAGCAATTTTTCATATGACTAGAGATGGTTTTAATTTCATCATCTGAAAATTGTCTGTTCATATCCCTTGACCACTTATCTATTGAAGAGTGGCTTGAATTCTTATATATATGAGACAATTCTCTATATATTTTAGAAATGAGGCCTTTATCAGAACCATTAAATGTAAAGATGATTTCCCAGTATGATGCTTCCGTCCTAATCTTGTCTGCATTAGTTTCATTTGTACAGAAACTTTTTAACTTAATATAATCAAAATTATCCATCTGGTGTTCAATTAGGAGTTCCAGGTCTTCTTTGGACATAAATTTATTCCATCTCCACAGGTCTGAGAGATAAACTATATTACGTTCCTCTAACTTGCTTACAAAGTCCCTCTTTATATCTAGATCATGAACCTATTTAGATCTTATCTTGGTATGTGGTGTTAGGTATGAGTCAAGCCCTAATTTCTTCCATACTAGTTTCCAATTTTCCCAGCAGTTTTTGCCGAATAGAGAGTATTTATCCCAAAAGCTGGGGTCTTTGGGTTTATCAAACACTAGATTGTTGAGGTTATTGCCTAGGTTGTCCTGATAACCTATCCTGTGCCACTGATCGACTGCTCTATTTCTTAGCCAGTACCAAATGGTTTTGATGACCACTGCTTTATAATATAGTTTTAGATCTGGTACAGCAAGGCCACCTTCATCTGCCTTTTTTTTTTCATTAATCCCCTTGAAATCCTTGACCTTTTGTTCTTCCAAATGAACTTTGCTACTATTTTTTCTAGATCTGTAAAATAATTTCTTGGGAGTTTGATTGGTATGGCACTAAATAAGTAGATTAGTTTGGGTAGTATTGTCATTTTTATTAGGTTCGCTCTGCCTACCCATGAGCACTTAATATTTTTCCAATTGATTAGGTCTGATTTTATTTGTGTGGAAAGTGTTTTGTAATTTAGTTCGTATAGTTTCTGACTTTTCCTTGGCAGATAGATTCCCAAATATTTTATCCTATCATCTGCTATTTGGAATGGAATTTCTTTTTGTATCTCTTGCTGTTGAACTTTGTTGGTAATATATAAAAATGCTGATGATTTATGTGGATTAATTTTGAATCCTGCCACTTTGCTAAAGTTGTGAATTGTTTCTAGTAGTTTTTTAGTTGAGTCTCTAGGGTTCTCTAAGTATACCATCATGTCATCTGCAAAGAGTGATAATTTGGTTTCTTCATTACCTACTCTGATTCTTTTATCTCTTTTTTTTCTCTTTTTGCTAAAGCTAACATTTCTAATACAATATTAAATAGTAATGTTGACAGTGGGCAGCCTTGTTTCACTCCTGATCTTATTGGAAATGGTTTTAGTTTGTCTCCATTACATATGATGTTTGCTGATGGTTTTAAATAGATGCTACTGATCATTTTAAGGAAAAGCCCATTTATTCCTATACTCTCTAGTGTTTTTAATAGGAAAGGGTGTTGGATTTTGTCAAAGGCTTTTTCTGCATCTATTGAGATAATCATATGGTTTTTGTTAATTTGGTTATTAATATAATTAATGATGCTGATAGTTTTCCTAATATTGAACCAGCCCTGCATCCCTGGTATAAATCCTACTTGGTCATAGTGTACTATCCTGGGGATGACTTTCTGTAATCTCATTGCTAATATCTTATTTAAAATTTTTGCATCAATATTCATTAGGGAAATTGGTCTATAGTTTTCTTTCTCTGTTTTCACCCTACCTGGTTTAGCACCATATCGGTCTCATAGAAGGATTCTGGCAGTATACCTTCTGTCCCTATTTTCTCAAATAGTTTGTGTAGTATTGGAATTAATTGTTCTTTGAATGTTTGGTAGAATTCACATGTAAATCCATCTGGCCCTGGAGATTTTTTCTTAGGGAGTTGGTTAATAGCTTGTTCTATTTCTTTTTCTGATATGGGGCTATTTAAATAATTTATATCCTCTTCTGTTAACCTTGGCAATCTATATTTTTGTAGATATTCCTCCATTTCATTTAGATTATCAAACTTACTGGCATAAAGTTGGGCAAAGTAACTCCTAATTATTGCTCTAATTTCCTCTTCATTGGAGGAAATTTCTCCCTTATCATTCTTGAGACTAACAATTTGATTTTCCTCTTTCCTTTTTCTTATCAAATTAACTAAAGGCTTCTCTATTTTGTTAGTTTTTTCGTAGGACCAACTCTTAGTTTTATTTATTAACTCAATAGTTTTCTTATTTTCAATTTTATTAATTTCTCCTTTTACTTTTAGATTTTCCAATTTGGTATTTAATTGAGGGTTTTTAATTTGTTCTTTTTCTAGTTTTTTTTAATAATAAGCCCAATTCGTTGATCTTTTCTTTCTCTATTTTATTCAAGTAAGCATCTAGAGATATAAAATTTCCCCTTATAACTGCTTTGGACGTATCCCACAAATTTTGGTATGTTGTCTCCGTATTGTCATTCTGCTGGATGAAATTATTGATTGTGTCTATGATTTGTTCTTTCACCCATTCATTCTTCAGGATTAGATTATTTAATTTCCAATTAATTTTTGATTTATTTTCTCCTGGCCTTATATTGCATGTGATTTTTATTGCATCATGATCTGAAAAGGATGCATTTACTATTTCTGCCTTTCTGCATTTGATTTTGAGGTTTTTATGCTCTAACACATGGTCAATTTTTGTATAGGTTCCATGGACTGCTGAGAAAAAAGTAAACTCCCTACTGTCTCCATTCAACTTTCTCCATAGATGTATCATACCTAACTTTTCTAACAATTGGTTTATCTCCCTAGTTTCTTTCTTGTTTATTTTGTAGTTTGATTTATCTAATTCTGAGAGAGCAAGGTTGAGATCCCCCACTAGTATCGTTTGGCTGTCTATTTCTTCTTGCATCTCTCTTAATTTCTCCCCTAGGAATTTGTGTGCTATTGCACTTGGTGCATAT
>JAJPUD010001626.1:353399-370624 GCA_023553655.1 Myrmecobius fasciatus | reverse complement strand
GATCCTTCAATGTGGAGGCTGACAGATCCTGTGTGATTCTAATTATTGATCCTCGGTATTTGATTTATTTCTTTCTAGCTGCTAGCAGAATCTGTTCCTTGGTGCTATAGTCCTGAAATTTAGCCACGATATTCCTTGGGGTTTTAATTTTGGGGTCTCTTTCAGGAGGTGATCGGTGAATTCTTTCTATGGTGATTTTGCCCTTTGATTCTACAATCTCAGGGCAGTTTTCTTTCAGGATTTCCTGGAAAATAGTGTTTAGATTCTTTTTTTCATCATGGCTTTCAGGAAGTCCAATAATCCTTAGATTGTCTCTCCTAGATCTATTTTCCAAGTCAGTTGTTTTTCCTAGGAGATATTTCATATTTTCTTCTAATTTTTCATTTTTGTTTTTGTTTGACTGATTCTTGAAGTCTTATTGAGTCATTCACTTGCATTTGTTCAATTCTTATTTTTAAAGTGTTGTTTTCTTCAGTTACCTTTTTAAGCTCCTTTTGTAACTGGCCAATTTGTTCATTGCACTCTTTTTCCACTTCACTAATTTTATTTTTCAATAAATTGGTGTCTTTTTCATAACTCTTTTGCAGGGCATCATATCCTTCTTGAAAGATATTGTATCCTTCTTGCACTGATTTCAGTTTATTTTCCCATTTATCCTCCAGCTCTCTTTTGAGGTTCTTTATGCAATCTTCCAGAAAGGCCTTTTGAAAAAGTGACCAGTGATGGTCTTTAATACCTTCTTCTGGTATTTTGTCTAAAGGAACCTCAGGATCTGGGGTCATTGCTTCTTTGCCTTGATAGAAGCTGTCTATGGTGAGAGCTCTCTTTTGCTTCTTCAGTTTTTTTTTTTTTTTTTAGACATCATGGATATCTCTTTAAGGTAGGGAAAAAAAACGGCCGCTGAAAGGCGACTGAAGATCTTTGCCCTGGGGCACTTCAGCGAATTAACTTAAGGTGCTGGGCCGGTGGGGGCTAGGACTAAGTCCGAATTACTCCTTAAACAAGGCAAGTCTGCCAGAACACCTGCCCCCAATCAGGGCAGAGTGTCCCGAGTGCCTCAGATAAACTCCAGGTGTTTGGAATTTGGAGTTTGGAGTTTGGAATTTCTGCCCTGATGAGCTGAGCTGAGTCCCACCCTCACTTCCGGCCTACACAGGATTCCTCTATTTATCTCTCTGTCCGAGTCAGACAAACCTGATATGAAGTTCTCCAGAAAGGAGTGTCCAAATATTTCTGAGTTTGTTGACTTGAAGATCAGTTCAGAGGCTTATTTTATTGTTGATTTGAGAGAAGATCGGAGGAGAGGCAGAAAGTCACCTTTTTACTCCGCCATCTTGGCTCCGCCCCCCTACATTTTTCATTTTTAAAGGTTTGCAAGATAACAGACAAAAAACCATTTTTGTCAGTCTTTGCTGGAAGCTCTCCCTCCCAAGCCAAGAATAGCCATTTCTATATTTTAAACTTGTCTAGAAATCCAAAGCTCTTTATCAGCTTCATATTTTAATTAGTTATTAGCTTCCTCAATTACCTTTTCTTTTTTGTATATTTTACTTTCAACAATTATTTTTGCTCAAGACTTTTTAAGTTTTGGCAGTGCTATGTTCCTTCTGATCATCCCAATGATCCCTAGGTAAACCTACTCACAAATAGGTAGTAGTCCTCTTTTTTGACAGGTCTTGGGAGATTTTCACTTATGTCTTATATAGTTGCCCTTGTTATCAGGTCAACAAATAGTACCTTTCCCAAATCCCTCTTTCTCTTCAGGATTCCTTGTTTGCATTTCGCAGCTGTGATTGTCGTTAAAGTCTTCATTTTTTTTCCTCAAAACTTCATAGTCCTTAGCCTTCTAAGCTCTTTCTGGAAATTTCATTATTTGTGTCCAGTTGAATCATCAGAAGTCATCAGAGTTGGAAAGTCTTAAAAAATAGATTTCTACTGTTTTATGCCAGTTCTGGCACTGTTCCTGATTTGCTTACTGACCTTGGGCAAGTTCTATCTAATCTCACTGGCTCTGGCTCTCTCCTAAGTAAAAGGAGAGGAAATGAACTAGATGATACCTAAGATACTTTGCTATCTTTGAAATTCTATGACTCTAAAATCATGTTCTACCATGAATTACATGCACAAACTGTTAGATATGTGGGATTTATGTAAAGCATGGCTGGTCTTCCCAATAGTATCATCTCTGATATATTAATAATGAAAAATTAGCCTGCTATGATCTCTGAATCAATTTATCTATAAAATAAGGATGTTAATAGCATGCTTCTCCCAAAGTTGTTGTGAGGACAAAAGAAGAAAGATAACATTTGCAAAGTGCTTTGTGAATCTTTTAAAACAAGATGTAAATGATCACTATTATGATCTTGATAGATGCTATAGTGGATAGAATATTAGAATTGGAGTCAGCAAAACCTGATGTCTAATCCTGCCTCAGTTAGCTGTGTGATCCTGTGCAAGTTATTTAACCTCTCCATGCTTTAGCTTCCTCCTCTATGAAATGGGAAAAATAATAATATCTACTTTACTGGATTGTTGGGGGTATTAATGAGATAACATATGCAAACTTATTTGCAAATCCTAAATCACTATGTATAGTTTTTTAAAATTCATTCAGTATAATTACATTTAATTTAATATTAAATGAATGGTATACAAATAAAAAAAAGCACATCCTACTATTATTACTTACAATTACTATTAAAAGTATGGTATGGGAATAGAAAATAGAAAAGCACATCCTACTTAAACATACTCTGACAGACCTATAGAACAAATCTAATAGTAATTGCTTGAATTATTATATATAAAAATTGCAGGATAACTTGAGATAATAAGCTCTTGTAATTAAACAAAATTCACTTTGTGACTATTAATGTATGACTAGGTATTACATATGTAATAATCATTTTAGAGTTTGACATTTGTTTAGGTGAACATTTGTTTAATCCTGACTACCAATTTGGATGAGATTAATTTGTTTGCTTGTTTTTTTCTCAAGGATAACACGAATTTAGCTACCAAGAAGGTGTTTAGCTAGGCAATATATCATCTCAGATAAAACCATCACACATTCTAAGGGAAGAAGTTATAAATGGAATTCATTACTGTTCCCTTTAAAATTCCTCTTTTTGGGGGGAGTGGCAGTGAGACAGCTGAGGTTAAGTGATTTGCACAAGTTCACACAGCTAGTTAAGTGTCAAGAATCTGAAGTCGAATTTGAATTCTTCTAAACTTCTTCCTAACCTAACCCATTTTTCCTCCCCTTCAGTTTATAACCCTGGAATTATCCTCAAATTTTTATTCTCTCTAATTGTCACGTCTTGTCAGATTTGCTTTTACAACATTTCTCAACATTTCATACATATCACAACCAATCTAATTCATGTTATCATATCTTTCCAGGATGATTGCAATAGCCTCATAATTGATTTCCCTGCCCCTTTCCAATCACATATTCACAACTCAATGATCAAGGTGGTAATGCTAAAGCACAAGTCTATGTCACTTCTTTGCTTAAAAAACAAACAAACAAAAAAAAAAAACAAACCAAAAACTATAGTGGTTTCCTATTGCCCTTGGATAAAATACAAATTTGCATTTAAATCCTTTCACAATATAGCTCCAATACACACATACACACACACATCCAGATTGATTTTTCTTTTGTGATGCATTTTTTGACCACAGCAACTTATGAAATTGTATGCAAGGATAAGGGGGCTGGAGGATTACAATTTGTATGTTAGAAAGATCTATACATGATATAAAATCATGGGTCTTTTAAGGCATTCACATATCAAAATAAAGAAAATCTGTGTTTCAGTGTTTGTAAAACTGTGAATTTTTATTATTCTTTAGTGTAAAACACTATTTCAATAGATTCTACTTCTACATTTTTTAAAATAAAAGTAAAATTTTTGCTTTTAAACAATGGTTTGAGAAGTGGAATATCCTGATAATCAGTGTTTATCCTTAATAAACTTCCCAAGAAATAAATTAGGCATTTGTTTAGCACTTTTCTTTTATGTAATGACTGTCTGGCCTAGTTACAATTCTAGTTAAATATAATATGAAGACAAATATTGACATTGTATGTACTTTGACTTTCATATTAGGTTATCTCAGAATATTGTATCCATCCAGATTATTTTTGAGAACAAAGAAATTCTTACCATATAATGTATATAAATGCAAAGATGCTAAGTCCCAGCACTCCTTTTTTTCTACTCGGATACTTATGGGGACATATGATCAGCTCTATGAGAAGTAATGGCAATATAGTTGTATGCTGAAAATAAAAATTAAGTATGTAAGTATAGAAATATAAACCTAAAGCCACTGATTGTATATAATATGCTATTACTGTTTAAAAAAACCTACCACTTTACAAATATTTTTCTCTGAAAAAATATACTTAGTAAAAAAGTAACTAAGAATGTGATATTTTACATTCATTATCTTATAAATTCTAGGCTCTAAATGGGGTTCATGAAATTGTTTTAAAATATTTTGATAATTTGTTTCATCATAATTGATTTCCTTTGTAATCCTATGTACTAAATTATATGCATTGAAAAAAGTTCTTCGAAGGGATCCATAAAACACAAAGTTCAGTAGTGGTTGTTGTTCATTGTCATCTGCGGCTCTTTGGGTTAGTAAAAACAGTTTGGGGAAGGAGGAAGAGGCATAGACTTATTATTATCATTTTTTGCTAATCTAGTTATTTTCCTAATTAAAAGTATTTGTTGTACTCAGAGGAAAGGATATATATGTATGAAATTATATTTTGAAATTTCTTTGTAAAGAAAAACCATCTTTTTAAATGAGCACTATAAAACAAAAGAAAAAAAAACACTGGGAAAATTTTAGAAATATCTTTTAAAGATTTTAGATTCATCCTCCAAAACTTCTTAAAAATTAAAATACACCAGAACATACATTTTCTAAATGACTTTTTGGTCATTACTTGCTAGTTTCTCAAATGCGGTATATTAAAAAGAGAGAGGTGAATAAGTGACACCTGATGTGTTATGAAGTACACTAGTGTGTGTGTCTTGTAGTAAAGAACCCTATCATTGTGTGTAGCTCAAAGGGAAGGAGATATCTCTTGCCTCTTCTATTTTTTTTCAAAATTGGCTTTTCATTCTTTACAGAAGAGAAAACATGAGACTGGAGTCATTTTATCATTTTGGGGAGGAAGGAGGACCTCAAGCTCTATATTCAAGGCTTAACTTTCCCACTTAATATCAGTTCCACAATGAATATATAGAGAGAATAGCAAAAGAAAAAACACAAAAAACCCCCAATAAAAAACAACCCCCCCAAAAACCCCAAACCTCATTTATAACAATTTATACATAAACAAGAGGTATAAAGGTGTAAAATAGATAATTTTTACATTAAATTAAAAAAGGTTTTATATAAATAAAATAAATATAGCCAAAATCAGAAGGAATGCAGAAAATTGGAGAGGAATTTTATAGTTTATCAGATAAATTTCTCATATAGATATATAAAGAGCTTTGTCAAATTTTTTTTTTTTTTTTTTTTGCTTTTTGCTGAGGCAATTGGGGTTAAGTGACTTGCCCAGGGTCACACAGCTAGGAAGTGTTAAGTGTCTGAGACCAGATTTGAACTCAGTTCCTCCTGACTTCAGGGCTGGTGCTCTACCCACTGCGCCACCTAGCTGCCCCGCTTTGTCAAATTTAAAAGAATACAAATCATTCCCTAAATGATAATCAAAGGATATGAACATTTAGTTTTCCAATGAAGGAATCAAAACAATTTATAGTCATTTGAAAAAATGCTCTAAATTATTATTGATTAGAGAAATACAAATTAAAAGAACCTTGAGATACTATTTTACACCTGCCAGATTGGTTAAAATAACTGAAGTAGAAAGTGACAAAAGGGCATGTGGAAAAATTGTTCCACTGTTGGTGGAATTGTGAATTGATCTAACCAGTTTAGAGAGCAATCTGGAATTATGCCCTAAAGAATTATACTCTTTGACCCGGCAACAACCACTGTTAGGTCTATTTCCAAAGAGGATTAAGGAAAAAGGAAAAGAATCTATATATTCTAAAATGTTTATAGAAAAATTTTCTGGTGGCAAAGAACTAGAAATTGAAGGGATGCCTATCAATTGGGGAATATCTGAACAAATTGTGATATATGATTGTGATGAAATACTACTGTGCTATAAAAAATGATGAGTTCAATTATCTTAGAAAAACATGGAAAAATTTGCATGAAATAAACAAGAGTGAAATGAGCAGAACCAAAAGATCATTGTATACAGTAATAGCACTATTGTTTTAAGAACAACTTTGAGTAATAAATTATTTTGACTATTATAAGTAACCAAATTAACTATAAAGGACATATAAAGAAAGACACTATCTGCATCCAGAGAAAGAACTGATAAGCAAAAGTATATCAAAATGATTTTACATATACATATGTGTATGTCTGTGTCTGTGTATATATATATATATGTATATATATATGCATACACATACACACGCACATATACAAGGCAGGGTGGGGGAGAATAGAAAAAAATTCACATAATTTTGTTATATATTTGAATAGCAAGTTCTGAACAGTAGATCTGCAATTTAATGTACAATTATCTTTTTATTGTACTATGTTATGGAAATGTGTTTTATTCCATAAATATGTATTAATATAATTTTTTTAAATGAGGAGAAAACAAATTCATTTATAGTTATCACAGCAAAACAGAAATCAGAGAAGATATACAGGAGAACACATACCAGACAAAACATAATGGAGGAGTCTTCTCATTGGAAGTGAAATAATTCACTTCAACAAGAGAATATCTATTCTCTCACCTAAAAGAAAACTCTCCACAAAGACTCTAGAGTTTTTGACATAGGGGCTGATGAAGGCTGAAGATCTCTTGCTTCTCCCCAACTCTACTCTATCCTTCACACAGGGCAGGGCAATCATCATCAATAAGGTGAGAGTCCCATGGCCTTTAGGACAAGGATTACAGACAGTTATGTAGATTGTATAAATGAAAGACTGAGGGAAGTCAACTCTTCAACCATACTGAGTTTTCTCTACATGAGAGGTCCTCAATTATATGGTGGCACCATAAATTCAAGTGACTATGTAGACCCCCAGGTAATAGGGGCTAACCATAAGATTGAATTGCTTGAGAATTACCCAGAATAGTAGTATAAGCCTTATAGCTCTTTGGGGATGGTAGATGCACTTTGTTTCAAAACAGGGCTATTTCAAGAATCTACTTATATTTACTGTTAAAACTTCCTCACAAGTACTACCTTATTCTTTTCAACACTGGGTTTCTTTTTATATTGGTGGCAAAAAAAATTTTTTTAGCAGTGCCTAGAACATAGTAAGCTATCAATAAATGTTTATTGATAACTGACTACACTGGTCTTTAAATTATAATTAAGTTATCTTCCCAAATCAGTTTAGTTATAATTTTTTTATAAATGACATTAATAAGGGAAATATTTTTCTAATTTCATCTTGTATTATATTTGCTAGTACTTATACATAACATATTGCTTAAAAAATTAACAAAAACAGTCATGTGAACTAGCTTATAATTTTTTTTCATGAAAAGTAGGTGGCGCAGTGGATAGTGCACCAGTCCTGAAGTCAGGAGGACCTGAGTTCAAATTTGGGCTCAGTCACTTAACACTTCCTAGCTGTATGACCCTGGGCAAGTCACTTGACCCCAATTGCCTCAGCCAAAAAAAAAATTAGTAAATGAAGCTAAGAATAAATTTCATATCATTTAGATTAGTTTTTAGTCTCATGGGCCTGCTTTGTAGTCTGTTGAAGCCTATGGACAATGTTTTTTAAATGCATAAAATACACAGAAATACAAAAGAAAGCAATTTTGATGAAGCAGAATTATAAAAAAAATTTAAAAGCTCAGTAATAGTAAACTAAGAACTTTTGTTTTAGATAATAAGGTATCAAATGAAAATAGAATGCCATATCAAGCTGCTGAGAAAATATTACTTACTATGAAATGATTGATCCAACTTGGAGAGGTTCCATCTAATTCTTGGTTTAATATAAATTTTCGGTCAAAGGCATAGAGAACCCAGAAGGTAAAAACTACAAACTGAAATAAAAATGTTACAAAAATATGATAATTCTTTCAAGTAAATTTACAATTTATCACCTTCCAAGAACCAAGACCTACTAAGGAGGAGGAAACAGAACAAACTATATTTATTCTTTTGCATATCTTCAGATAAAATGCTTGTAATACACAAGTAATTTTGGAAATAATTACCACTGATGTCCCTAACCTTGGGGTGTAAATCATGATTACAGATAAAGAACTGGAAGAGTCCACAGAGATCATCTAGTGTAGCTCCCTCATTTTATAGATTATATTTTATACATAAGCAAGTTGAGATTTAGAGAGGTTAAGTGTCTAATCTGAAGTTAAACAGGTAAGGGGGATACAGTCAGGAATTGAGCCCAAACTGTATGATTTCAAACCCAGAATCTTTTCTAATACACCATAAAGTTTCTACAAGGTTACTTTGACCAAATCATCTAATTTCTGAGCCCAAGTTTTTTAGCTTCAAAACAGGAATGATACTACCTAACCTGCCAATTTCACAAAGTTATGATGAAATTATTTTACATATATTCTCAGATACCATAGAAATGTTTAACAAGATATATGAAAGTGCTTTACAAATTATAAAGTTCTACACTATTTTACTTTTATAACTGAGTAATC
Organism: Myrmecobius fasciatus; assembly: GCA_023553655.1. Classification (NCBI taxonomy): domain Eukaryota; kingdom Metazoa; phylum Chordata; class Mammalia; order Dasyuromorphia; family Myrmecobiidae; genus Myrmecobius; species Myrmecobius fasciatus. The sequence goes on along the minus strand of JAJPUD010001626.1, from coordinate 361,857 downwards.
TTTTAGAAATTGATCAATCAAAAATATTTCAGAAGAATATACTTACAGTACCAATGGGAAATACTAGCACTGAGAACATCCAATCTCGAACATTCACGATATGGACAGGTAGTCCCTTCCTTCTAGTAGGGTTGCATATGTAAATCACATCATGAATGACACAGATCACAAATAATACAATTTGAAGACTCTAAAAAAGACACATACATTAGAAAGTAGCTTCAATTTCTTTCTAAAAATAAAAATCAATGATTTTGACTTAACAAATTTGGTTAGTTGTTGAAAAAGTGAGAAATTAGGGGCAGCTAGGTGGCGCAGTGGATAGAGCACCAGCCCTGAAGTCAGGAGGACCTGAGTTCAAATCTGGTCTCAGACACTTAACATTCCCTAGCTGTGTGACCCTAGGCAAGTCACTTAACCTCAATTGCCTCAGCAAAAAGCAAAAAGAAAAAAAAAGTGAGAAATTAATTTTTATACTGCTTTATATTCCTTTATGATATTCTTTCCTCAATACATCAGTGTTTTCTAACTCTATTTTTTGTCCTATAGTAGTACTTAGTTACATTCTTAATTTTATATACTCCTGATTAGTCAGTCAACAAGAATTTTTTTTAAAATGCTTACTATGTGCTAAGTATTGGACTAAGCACTAAGGATATATATGTATATAGATAGATGGAGAGATATAGATATTGGTTTTTTCAAGAACCTCACTTTCTAATAGGACACGTAAATAACTAGTTGTGTGCAAGATTCTCTAGAAAGTAATCTTTTTCCTTCATTTTGCAATTTATTCATAAATATATGAAATCATTTACAAATTCTGAAAGCTATACTTCCTTTTGCATTAAAGTTTTCCTTTGATTTGCTTATGATTATGACCTCTGAGTCTTTTTTCAGGTATCTTTGTTAATTCTAGGCTTTTTCCCCCTTTTTTTCTTCTGTTGCTCATTTTCTGACTTCCTCCCCTTTCCTGGTTTCCCTAAGGGCTGGATCTCAAAGTATTCTAACCTTTTCCCACTCTGGGCAATTCATGGTTCTGATGCAAATGATTTTGAAATTTCTTTCCCTTATCAAAAAATCTGACATGTATCTCTTGCTCTCCTAATTTGCTTATATATTAGACATGATTTATTATGTCTAAATCATGAACCCATTTTGATCTTATCTTGGTATAGGATGTGAGATGTTGATCTATTTCCTAGTTTCTGCTATACTGTTTTCCAATTTTCCCAGCTATTCTTGTGAAATACTGAACTCTTATCATAGAAGCTGGAGTCTGTGGGCTTATTAAACAATAGATTACTGTTGTCACTGACTACTGTGTGTTGTATACCTAACCTATTCCATTGATCCACTACTCTTATTTCTTAGTCAGTACCAAATGGCTTTGATAACTCCTGCTTTATAATATAGTTTTAGGTCTGGTACAGCTAGGTCACCTTCCTTTGCATTTTTTTTTCATTAATTCAAGGGAATTCTTCAATTGAATTGATATTCTTGATTTTTTGTTCTTCCAGATGAATTTTGTTATTTTTTTCCCCAGCTCTATAAAATAATTTTTGGTAGCTTGATATGGCACTGAATAAGTAGATGACTTTAGGTAGAATTGTCTTCTTTATTATATTGGCCTGGCCTATCCATGAGTAATTGATATTTTTCCAATTGTTGAGGTTTGACTTTGTGTGAAAAGTGGTTTATAATTGTATTTATATAGTTCCTGGGTTTGTCTTGACAGTAGATTCCCAAATATATTACCTACACTAATTTTAAATAGGATTTCTTTTTCCATCTTTTGCTCCTGGGCTTTGTTGGTAACATATAGAAATATCGATGATTTATGGGGGGGTTATTTTATATCCTGCAACTTTGCTAAAGTTGTTAACTGTTTCAAGTAGTTGGTTGATTGTGTAGGATTTTCTAAATATATTATATCATCTGCAGAGTGACAATTTTCTTTCCTTATTACCTAGTCTAATTTCTTTGATTTCCATTTTTTCTTTTATTGCTAAACCTAATGTTGAATAACAGTATAAAAAGTGAGCATCCTTATTTCATCCCTAATCTTCCCTATTTCTTTAGAGGGCACTGCCATCCTTCTAGGGATCCACAGTTACAATTTTAGGATCATCCTTGATTTTTTTCATTCTTCTATGTCCCACATATACAATTAGTTGTCAGTTCTTACCAATTTAATCTCCACAACATTAATACCAATTTTTTATTTGCTATTCATAGGCTACTATGAATAGCACCCTCACCACTGACTCCTCTGGACTATTGAAATCGTTTTGTTCTTCCTGTCTCAAATCGCTTCAAACTCCAAAGTTCTACACAAAACTGCTAATATAATTTTCTTTTTAAAAAAATAATAGCTTATTTTCAAAATACATGCAAAAAGTTTTCAGCATTTACCCTTGCAAAACCTTGTGTTCCAAATTTTTCTCCCTCCCTAGATATTAAGTAATCTAATATATGTTAAACATGTACAATTCTTCTATACACATTTCCACAATGTGATTTTTTAAAATAAGAAAACAAAATAAATTTTATATTATTTAATTTTTTTTTTTTTTTTTTTGGCTGAGGCAATTGGGGTTACAGGTCACACAGCCAGGAAGTGTTAAGTGTCTGAAGTCATATTTAAACTCAGGTCCTCCTGACTTCAAGGCTGGTGCTCTACCCACTGCACTACCTAGCTGCTCTCATAATGTGATTTTCTTAGAGCACTTATCTAACCATCTCATTCTCTACTCATTAAATTCAAGTGGTTTGATTTTAGTGCAAGGATTTAAATATAAACTCACCTGCTTGGCAAGTAAAGCATTTTACAGCCTGGGTCCTTCCTGTACTTTGTAGTCCATCCAAATTAGCCTTCTTGCTATTCTTCACACTTGACATTTTATTCCCAAATCTATACTTTCTTTTTAAATATCTCCCATGTTTATAATGTACTCCCTTCTAATCACTGTCTTTTGGAACACCTTGTTTCCTCCAAAATTCAGCTCATGTACCACTTCTAAGGAAGTCTTTTTTCAGCTCCCCAGCTGCTCATGCCTTCTCTATGAAATTATTTTATATTTGTTTTGTATATATATATCAATATTCTGTATGTATCTGTTGTCCATGTCAATAGAATATAAGCTCCTTGACAGCAAGAAATATTTCATTTTTATCTTTTTATTTCCAGCACAAGCATATTGCCTGGCACAAAGTCAGCACTTAATAAATGCCTTATTAACTGAAGATGAAATTTAACAATCACAAACACCCCCACAATTTCACAAGTAAAAGATGAGAGAGAAATCATTAGGCAGCCATTTATTTGAAAAATATCTTGGTGTCTTAAAGGACCAAAAATCTTATTATTAATTAGATGTGATTAATGTGATCATAAATTGAATTAAGAAAAGCATATTTTCAAAAAGAAGGAACTGAGAGACCCATTGTTTTCTCCTCTCATCAGATCTCATAGGGAGTATTATTTCACTTTTGGTTGCTACAGTTTAAAAAGGAATGGTATTGATAAGCTAGAGTATCCAGAGAGAGGCAACCAAGAGAGTGAAGGCCTTTAAGTCCATCACATGTGACAATCAGTTGATGAAACTGAACATGTTTATCCAGGAAAATAGACATGACAGCAGTCTTCAAGTATTTAAAGGGCAATCATGTTAAGAAAGGATTTAACTTTTCTGTTTGGTCTAGAAGTTTGACTAGAAGTGATAGGTGGCAAATTTAGGTTTGTAGTTAGTAAAAACTTCCATAATAATTGGTTCTGTCCCAAAGCAGAATGGCTGGCTTTGAAAGCTTGTGGGTCCCTGGCCTTGGAGGATTTTAAGTAGAGATCAGATAATCATTTGTTGGGCTTGCCAAAAAAATTATTTTATGGAGAACTCATACAGGGCATGCACTCACAAAGTGGTCAGAAAAAGCAATTCAAAGTAGCTTTTAAGATAGATAAAATGTATGACATGGCTGACACTGGCACAGATCACCCAGCAAGGTGTGCCCTCATCTTCGAAGATGCTGTGTTTTATGAACAGCGAAGAACTGAATTAGCCCAAAGGAAATGTGAGACGTGCAAAATTAGAGAAACCACCCCAAATGTTCATATGGATTATTTATGTCTGACCTATGGCAGAGTGTTCCGAGCTTGTATTGGTCTAATCAGCCACAGTCAGACACACATAACTCAACTCTAGCATAATGATGTTATTTTGATCCTCTTCAAGAATGAAGGACAACAGCCATGCTACAGTAAGAATTCCTTTAGGGTTTGGTTGGATTAGATAACCTCAAAGGCAATTCTCAAATTTTCTGTGAGTATCAATTTGGAAAATTTGTAAAGGATGCACTGGAAAAGGCAGAAATTTAATGAAGGGATTAGAAGACTTCAGTCCTGATAAGAGGTGATAAAGACCTGAATTAAGATGACTGTAGTAGGACAGAGGATGAATGGGAGAGATTTTGCGGAGATAGAATTGCCTATATTTGCAACTAATTGGATATGGGAGGGAGTATGAAGGCACATGAAGAATAAAAGATAATTTCTTATGTTACAAACCTGATTTAGCAAAAGAATGAGGTATAACTTGGAATACAAGGAATAACTTGTATTTTTTTATGTCTTTACCTCCTCAACTGGAATATAATTTTTTTTTAAACCCAGATACTCTCGTCTAATAACTTTGTACTTCTAGTATCTATAACAGTGCCTTCTTTAGGGCATGTACTTAATAGGTATTCGGTTGTACATGGAAATATTTGTTGAGGGCCTTTGATTCAAGGTAGTTGGTTTGAAAAACAAAGCCACTGAAAAACCTGAGTGGCACAATATTAAGCGAATTTAAAAAAACCCCTCTTCTCAGTTGCTATTTGAAACTTTCTGGTAACCCTGCACTAGATAGTAAGAGTTCATATTTATATAGGTTTACAAAATTATTATAGGGTTCTATACAATGCTATAAAGTGGTATAAAAAGTACTATTTTCCCCATTTCACAGATGAAAAAAAACTGGGCTTCAAAAAAGGTTAAACGGCTTGCCCACAGTGACAGAGTTTTGAAACACACACATTTTCCAGTTTTTGAGTCTTTTAAGTCCAACTAACATTATATGAACCTGTTCTAAAGTGAAGAAGGTACCTTAATTATAACAATCCATATTTTCATGATGCCTTAAGGTTTACATTACTTACATTTTCTTATTTGATCCTTACAATTCTGTAATATAAGCATATAATCATCTCTATTTTACAGATGACAAAAAAAAATGACAAAAGAAGTTAAGGGACTTGCCCATGGCCACTCAGCTAATAAGCTATGGGTAAGAGGGAAGAGCATTTGGAGATTTAAATGTCCTGTATTTTAACTCCTTGGAGTGAAGTCCAGAACTTTACCCAGATAGAGGAGGAATACATTATGACACTAAAGAGCAAAATCTAATAAGATTGGAACCTGATTTCACAGAGCCTGAAGAAAACAGAAAGTGGTCTTAAAAAGCAAACAAGAAGGTTTAGCCAGCTATGACCCTAGGGTTTCCAAGATGGGAAAACAGGAAGGGATGACAGTTTCATAGAGCTAAGGATAATCCTCTATGACACTCCCTTCCTCATCTTCAGGAGGTTGGGGCTCTCTCCCTTGTCCAGTTACTTCGCATTTACTTATCTGAACGATAGGATCAGAGAGCTAGCAATTGGAACTTCAGGCACCATCTAGTCCAGCCCTATTATTTTAGAAATGGGAAGCTGAGATCCAGAGAGGTGGTTTTTACTTGCTCTGGGTCACACAGTAGTAAAGGTCGGGTGGGGGGTGGAAGCTAAGTCTTCTGACTTTGGAGATAGAATTTCCCACCCAAGCACCCGTTTCCCTTTCACGATCAGTTTTACTCCAGTCCTTCCCAGTGAGGGGGAGATGGGAGGGAAAGGCAGTTTGCCAGTTTTTTTTTTCTATTAGTTTATATTTTCTTCGAATCCCTAGAGTCCTGCAAGTAGTAGCTACTTAATCCGAACTTGCTGAGTTAAACATACAAGCTGCATTAAGTACTTTGTCTTTGAGAGTGACAATGACGGCGGCGTCTGGGAAGGTAAAAAATGGTTACGGCGGAAAGGGTTAAGACGGTACCCTGGCGCCCCAAACCTGGTTGAGAAAAGTCAGGTACTTCCAGGGGCCTCCGAAGGTTCTTTTCATCTCCAGGTAAGGGTCGTTCGTCAGCCCTACATTCTGGGTGACCACGAAGACCGACCAGAACAGACACACACAGTGCGCCACCATCAAGGCTCGACCGGTGGAAAGTGGCTCCATGTTCTTTGCTACTAGGACGGTCCTCAGCGATCGTTTGCTTTCCCAGCCGTCCTCTTGACTCTTTGCCCCGCCCCTCACACCTCGTGCCTCTGACTCCGCCTCCTCTCTGTCTCCCCTCTTCAGCTTTCCTCCGAGCAGGACACGCAGACGCCTTCGAATACTCTGTATCCTGGAACACGTGCATCCGCGCTGGTGTTCGGTTCTAGGAGAAGCCTTATGGTGCTCATCTGCACTCATATCAGGAAGTTAGTGGGGTGCAACTTACGGCGTATTGGGAGCTGGGGAGGACAGAGAGAGAAACATCTCGAAGAACTTGTCCGAGGCTGACTTTGGTCCTTCCCAAGATGTTGATTAAATGAGTCAATCCAGATCAGTCAATAAAAAAATTAAGCATCTATCGTATACCAGAAGCTGTGCTAATCTCTGGGGATAAAAAAGGAAGCAAAAAAGATAGTCCCTGCTCTCAAGGTGCTTACAGTCTAATAAGGAAGCCAGTAAACAAGGACATGGGCAAATGAGCTATGAAAGAGAAAAATAGAAAACCCACAAAGGGAAGGCACTGGGACTGAGAGAGGGGGTATGGAAGGCGCGATTTTAATTCTTGAAGGAAACCCGGGAGGTCTGAAGGCAGAGATGAGGAGGGAGAGTGTACCATACATGAGGGATAGCCAGAAAAAAAAAGAATCCTAGGCCCCTGGGATAGCTGGGAAATCATTGTCACTGGGTGGAAGATTAGGTGGGAAGAATGTGAGGAGGCTCGATGATGAAGGGCTTTGAATGCCGAGAAGAATTTTGTCTTTGATCTAGGAGGTGATAGGAAACCACTGGAGTTTGGAGGCGGGGAAGTGAAGGTAGGGATATGGCGGACCTGGCTTTAAGAAAATCACTTGGGTGACTTCAAGGAGCAGGATGGGATTGGAGAGGAGAGAGAGAGAGGCAGGAAGGCCCTCCGGTAAGCTATTGTACTAGTCTGGGAGTGAGTTGATGAGGGTCTGCATTAAGGCTGGTGGTAGTACCAGAGGAAAGAAGGGGGTGTATTGAAAAGATCAAATCGACAAAGGTCAAATTGACAAGCCTTGGGCCGCATTGGATGTGGAGGTAGGGGTAGGTGAGCAGGGGAGGGTAACACCAAAATTGGAAGCCTGAGGGTCAGGAAGGATGGTATTGCCCTCTGTTGATATATGGAAGGTGGAAGCCGGTAAGGATTTAAGGGTAGAGAAAATGAGTTCAAATTTGGACATGCTGAGTTTAAAATTTTTCTTGAACTGCCAGTTCATGATATTGGAAAGGCATTTGTGGATGCAAGATTGGAGGTCCGTAAAAAAGTTTGAGACAAGAGAGGTAGAGTTGAGAATGTTAATTTTAATGTTAATGCTTTAATGTTAAATGATTATTACCGCACACTTTGAATTGTATATTTTGGCAGCTTTTGAGGGGTATTATTTTACTGCCCTTCTAAACCCTTTATTTCTTCCTCCATACCCGATGCTTCTCCTAACTCCACCTTAGCTTGGTGAAACTGCAACAAAATAGGATTTTTTCTTTCCACCAAGCTGAAAATGTGCTTTGTTTTTTTGGAGTTCTGGTCATTTTTTTTCTCCTCCTCTTTTGGTCTGGTCTAGCCTTGCAAGAGGAGGTTGCCCTAATGACAAAAGCAAGGATACCTGGATAATGCCAAATGTATTTGCAGTTTAAAAATTTTGTCAGTAGCTAAATATTTTGAAAGTTTGGAGAAGCTTCATTTTCCTGATAGATTAATACATAACTTTTGGCTGTCTACACAGAACTCTGGGTTTGAAACTTAGAAAATAAAATGTCAGAGTAATATTAGTGTTGGATCTTGGAAATCATTTAGTCCAAATACCCACAGTTTACAGATGGAGAAACTGATGACCAAAGTCACAAAGTTAGATGAGGCAGTGCTTACACTACAATTCAGTTCACTTGATAAGCAATGACTTCCCAACTTCCAGATTTATTATTTATTTTCTACGAGGGAGAGACCCAGAGTGTTGGAAATCTGGGAGAGGGAAGGTTCAGTGCGCTCCTAGGAATCAGAAAAAAATGGGTTCAAGCCCTGTTGCTGCCACTTAATAGCTATATCCTGATAATCATTATTTGAATATCTGAACTTTTTCTTTCTTTCTTTCTTTCTTT
>JAJPUD010001626.1:332402-353299 GCA_023553655.1 Myrmecobius fasciatus | reverse complement strand
TTCTTTTTTTTTTTTTTTTGCAGAGGCAATTTGGGTTAAGTGACTTTCCCGGAGTCACACAGCTAGGAAGTATTAAGTGTCTGAGGTCAGATTTGAACTCAGGTCTTCTAGGGCTGACACTTTTACCCACTGTGCCATCTAGTTGCCCCAGAATTTTATTTCTTTATAAAATGAGCATAATAATGTTTGCACCAACTACTTTATGGATTGTTGTGATAAAAAGATTCAATTAATATGAGTTGTCATATAAACCAAATGGCATTTTTTTGAAGGTACAGTGGAAGCCATATGATGAATTTTATCAGGAAAATAGATTTAGAAGCAGTATAATATAGTGAAAGAGGTCTGAATTTTTAGTCAGATTAGAAGTTTTAATTCCAATCATAATATATCCTTACTACAAAGCTGTATTTCCATATTTAAAGTAGAACAGAAAAAATCAAAATTACATGGGAAACAAAATTTTTTATGTATACCCAGACAGAAGTTTATTTGATCTCTTACCTGTAATATGAAGGATTGAATTAAATGGCCTTGAATGTTCTCATTCCAGCTCTAAATCTTTAATAATTTAGATGTTTACTTCTCTGATTTTCCCTGGCACATGACCAATAATTTCATAAAGGAGAAATATTTGCAAACTTTTACAAATATAACAAGTTGTAGGGGGGCAAAGTATCTAATTCCCTAAAAGATGCCTTCTCCCAGAATTATGTATTCATGTTGGCCAAATGGGTAAAACCTCTATCCTGAACTTCTGCCTTCCCACAACTCTCTTTCCATCGACAACCCCATTCTGGCATGTGCTGCATAGTTGATGAAAAAGAGCAAAGAAATTTGTTGGGATTGCTAACCACTTTTAGCCTTGTGACAGACTCCCCCCCCCTTTTTTTTCTTTTCTTTTCTTTTTTTTTTAAACTATAAAATGCTTTCTCAAACTAATTATTTTTAGAACTGAAGCTAGTCTTTTGAATTTATGAGATATGATTTTGAAATGTTTTCTTAAGAAAGCCTCTCATAAATCGTTTTAAATATCTCCAGTAATCTGAAGTCAGTAATCCACCAGATATCCCCATTAGTTTAGGGAAGAACTATAAAGAATCTTGTTCTATTTCAAATTCTATAAGCAGCCAAGTAGCATCATGTATTTTAAACTGACGAATCCTCATATTTAGTCTCAATTAAATGTTTTTTTCAGTCGATTCAAATATTTGTTTAAAATTGTTTTCATTATTATGGAATATTATTGCTCTCTAAGAAATGGCCAGCAAGATGATTTCAGAGAGGCCTGGAGAGACTTAAATGAACTGATGCTGAGTGAAATGAGCAGAACCAGGAGATCATTATACACGGCAACAACAGTACTATATGACGATCAGTTCTGATGGACATGGCTCTCTTCAACAATGAAATGTTTCAAACCACCTCCAATTGTTCACTGAAGAAAGCCATATACACCCAGAGAGAGGGATGTGAAATGTGGACCACAACATTACATTCTCATACTCCTTGATTGATGTTTGCTTACATTGCGTTTCCTTTATCTGATATATTGTTTGTGTAGACAAGATTTTTCTTGCACAACAATGACAAGTTTGGAAATATGTATACATATATTCGATTTGCCAATATTTTAACATAATTAACATGTAGTGGATATCCTGCCATCTAGGGGAGGGGTGGGGAGTTGGGGGAAAAATTTGTAACGGAAAGCTATGTAAGGGTTATTGTTGAAGAATTACCCACACATATGTTATGCAAATAAAATTAAAAAATAAAATTTAAAAAAAAATTTAAAAAAAATAAAATTGTTTTCATTTTGAACTTTACAAATACAACACAATCAGTTCTACATACAAAGTAGAACAGAGAATTGTACATGAAAATATGAATTTTAGACATCTTATTTTTCCTTTTTAAATCTGCAATAAATTCAACATATTTGAATTCAACAAAGACTGTTATGTATGTCTTTTTTATGTATTTTTTTTCCTGAGGCAATTGGGGTTAAGTGACTTGCCCAGGATCACACAGCTAGGGAATGTTAAGTGTCTGATGATTTGAACTCAGGTCCTCCTGACTTCAGGGCTGGGGCTCTATTCACTGTGCCACCTAGCTGCCCCCCTTCTATGCATTTTAAAAAATTCTTCAGTGACTCTCTTTTAGCAGCTTGATTGCTCAGCTCCCTCTTCCTTCTACTGAAAAACCTCAGTTTTCCTGAATTGTAATACCCCAGGTTCCCCACCTCAATTTTCCTGCATTAGTTTCCCTGAATTACAATATCAATTTCCCTAAGTTAGTATTGTATGTCTAATCCCCGCCTCCCCTCGCCCCCTCCTGGTCATTAGGACTTGAGAAAATTGGGGCCTTGGAGCTCTGGCCACTCTCACATTCCAGAGAGTCTTAAAACTCCAGATGGCTTATCTCAAATACCTGGATGGCACTCTCTATCTTTTTGGCCCAGACTTCCTGTCTCCTGCTCAACCACCTTCTTGACTCCCAACTTATTAGAATTTATGATCCTTCTTGAAATTATGACTTACTAAATGTTACTCTCCTCCCACCCCTTGCCTTTTTTCCCTGATTGTTGAAGCCTTATAAAAGTCTCTGGAATTAATTGCTGGATGCTGGATGCTTTGAGATGAGTCCCATCCAGTCTACTAGTCCAAACTCTCCACTATTAAAATATTAAAAACCTAATCTCTGTCTTGCCTCAGTTTCTCCGGCATTACACTACTTCCCTCAATGAGAGGGAAATAAAAAGGAAAAGTCTTTTAAAATACAGTCAAACAAAATAAATTCCCACTTTGGCTCTGTCTAAAAACATGTTTTTCTGCACCTTGAGTCCTTTGCCTTTTTATCAGGAGATAGGTAGCAGGTTTTATCATTGGGTACTCTACAATTATGGTTGGACATTATGTTGATCAGAATTATAAGGTCTTTTTTTTTTTTTTTTTTGCTTTTTGCTGAGGCAATTGAAGTTAAGTGACTCGCTCAGGGTCATACAGCTAGGGAATGGTAAGTGTCGGAGACCAGATTTGAATTCAGGTCCTCCTGAGACTTCAGGGCTGGTGCTCTATCCACTGCACTACCTAGCTGCCCCAGAATTATAAAGTCTTTAAGAATTTTGTTTTTATAACACTGTAGTCATAAATTTTTCTACTTCAATTTCTTTCTAAAATATTGTTTAAAAGTCTCAATCGATCAATGAATATTGTCTCAGGTACTTTGCTTTTTTTCTTTTTGATGGAGTGACTAGAAAAAGAGAGAAAGATGAAGGGCAAGGAAATTCATTTTGAAAGTTCACTTCTTACAGATTTAACTTAAACTTTTTCAATGAATAAAAATGTATTTTATCTCCTTCCTATCTCCTCCTAACCCTCACCTCCTGAAGAGAGAAAAAACCCTCGTAGTCAAGGAAAACAAATATCATTATTGTCCATGTCCAAAATATGTCTTATTCATCACCTTATGTCCATCATAAGGAGCAGCTAGGTGATGCAATGGATAGACCACCAAGCTTGGAGTCAGTAAGAGCTGAGTTCAAATGTAGCCTCAGATGCTTAACTAGCTATATGACCCTGAACAAGTCACTCGACCATGTTTGTCTTTATTTTCTTATCTGCAAAATGAGCTCCATTATTTTTGCTAAGAAAACTCCAAATGGGATCATGAGGAATTGGACACAACTGAATTAATTGATCAAGCACTAGATGTCTGTCATAAGCTCACTTTATAATAAAGACCCAGACACAAGAGCTATAAATCCCATTCCTAAGGCAAATTCAGTTAAAGGCTAATGATAATTACTCCTTTGTTTTCTTGAGGCAGACTGGGGGCAAGCCATTGAAAGTTGAGAAATTGAAAGGCTACTGAAGGTGTTTAAGTAAGACAGAGGTTGGTAAGAAGAAGATTGAGCCAGATTCTAGACTTATTTGGAAAGAGGAATGATGTAGAGATCCATGCTCTGGCAGAAAGCAAGGACTTTGCATTATGGGACGATATTTAAATTGTAAAGGAGGAGAAAGGATGGCTAGTACCAGTGATAGAACATCGGTTTGAAAGTATGGGTAAAGAGTATGCCAGCCAGGAGAAGTTGGCTAGAGCTGTTACATGGTCAGATCTACACTTCAGGAAAATTACTTTGGCAGTCTTAAGTTTTACAAAATGAAATTGCAGTGGGAGAACAGGTTGGATAGGTAAGAATGACCTGAACACTTGAGTGATTTCTCAAAGGAAAAGGCTTTATTGTTGTATAAAGCAAGATGGGACCAAGCAACATCAGGGTACTGGTTGGTATAACCAGGATGGGTAGGAGGGTAGGGTGGGAGTAGGTGGGGACAAATATTTACTCTTTGCCAATTGGTTAGTTCCTCTCCATGGAGGTGTTTACTTTTTAACCATTGGCCACATTTTGAGGAAAACAAGGAATAGAAACATATAGCAGGCCCCAAGCTTCCTGGCATCCTGTTTGTGGACCCAAGCCCCTTGTATCCTACTATGTGGTCAACCAAGTCCTGTTTACCACAACAGAAGCCCCCTGTACCTGTCCTGGTGGGCAGCAACTTTTTTTTTCTTCCCCGGCCTCTGATTACAAATGGAGACCTTGCTGGGATCTGTTCCAAAATGAGCAAAAGGAAGTAATTAACTACCAACAATAAAAGCAATTGAAACTGAATTTTGTGAAATTTTAATGATCTCCCTTGACCCAAAAAAGATCTATGAGGAAGCAGTTCCCTCTATTCTTTGTGGAGTTGGAGGTCTAGAGGTGTAGAACACTATAGATTCATTTTCAAAGTATAATTTAGTTTTGCTGTATTTTTTCTATATTCTTTATGTAACCCCAATCTTTTTTTTTAAGTTTATTTTTTTTATTTGCAAAACATATGTATGGGCAATTCTTCAACATTAACCCCCACAAAGCTTTCTGCCACAAACTCTTCCTCCCTACTCCCCACCCCTCCCCTAGATGGCAGGATATCCACTACATGTTAATTATGATAAAATACTTGACAAATTGAATATATGTATACATATTTCCACACTTATTGTTGTGCAAGAAAAGTCGTATCTACAAGAAAGAAATATCAGATAAAGGAAACACAATGTAAGCAAACATCAATCGGGAGCATGAAAATGTTATGTTATGGTTCACATCTCACATCCCTCTCTCTGGGTGTATATGGCTTTCCTCACTGAACAATTGGAAGTGGTTTGAAACACTTCATTGTTGAAGAGAGCCATGTCCATCAGAACTGATCATCATATAGTATTGTTGTTGCCGTGTATAATGATCTCCTGGTTCTGCTCATTTCACTCAGCATCAATCCATGTAAGTCTTTCCAGGCCTCTCTGAAATCATCTTGCTGATCATTTCTCTCCAAACAATAATATTCCATAACATTCATATACCATAATTTGTTCAGCCATTCTCCAATTGATGGGCATCCATTCAGTTTCCAGTTTCTAGCCACTACAAAAAGGGCTACCACAAACATTCTTGCACACATGGGGCCTTTTCCCTCCTTTATGATGTCTTTGGGATATAAACCCAATAGAAATGCCGCTGAGTCAAAGGGTATGCACAGTTTGATAACTTTTTGAGCGTAGCTCCAAATTGCTCTCCAGAATGGTTGGATCTGTTCACAATTCCACCAGCAATGCATCAGTGTCCCAACCTTCCCACATCCCCTCCAACATTTGTCATTATCTTTTCCTGTCATTTTAGCCAATCTGACAGGTGTGTAGTGGTACCTCAGGGTTGTCTTGATTTGCATTTCTCTGATCAATAGTGATTTGGAGCACCTTTTCATATGACTAGAAATGGTTTTAATTTCATCCTCTGAAAATTGTCTGTTCATATCCTTTGACCATCCATCAACTGGAGAATGGCTTGAATTCTTATAAATATGAGACAATTCTCTATATATTTTAGAGATGAGACCTTTATCAGAACCCTTAAATGTAAAGATGATTTCCCAATTTATTGCTTCCCTCCTAATCTTGACTGCATTGGTTTTGTTTGTACAAAAACTTTTTAACTTAATATAGTCAAAGTTATCTATCTGGTATGTAACCCCAATCTTAAAGTTCATTGGTATAAGATTCTCTCCTCTTTGATAGAGATGAATATCCTACTGTGTGAGGGTTGGGGCAGAGTCATCAACAGAGGGGAGCAAGTCCAGCCTTCTTTGAGTTTGTTCTCTTCAAGTTTTGAGTCACTTTGGTCACTTCTGCCTTCCAGCTTTAATAGGCAAGATAGAAGATGACAATCCCACTTCAGGTTGCTGAAGCGAAAGGAAAACATGAGAGATTCTTGGTTATGATGAGTCATCTCACTACCAATGGGAAAGTTCCTTCATTTTGTATTGTCTGGTATATATCCTCTTGTGTATAACTTCTCTGGTTCTGTATTGCTTTGATTTGGATATATGGGTTTATTTGTTATTTTCTATGTGTGTGTTTAATGTAGAACTTGTATTTGATGGGAAAGGGGTCATATCTTGGATATAGAGCTTGAGTTTCTCCTTTTCCCTAATATTTTTAGCAATCAGAAGTTAGATTAAATCTGATCACATCTCCTAAACCAACAGTACCTAAAGGAGCAGATATATACAACTTTGAACCACTGAATAGTGGTTTCTCTTTGCCTTCCTGGCAAGAATTAAAATCTCCCTTGGAGAAGGGGGAAGGAAGGAGAGAGATTGGGGGGGGGAGACAGACATACAGAGACAGAGACAGACATACAGAGAATATATATGTGACAGAGAGTTCAACTCTCACAACCCATGGGACCTTGCCCCATGAAGGGCTTTTCTATATTTGTTACAAGGGATGGTTCCCTGGAAAGAGCAAAAAGGAGGGATACATTGGGAAATGTAAGTGATATAAAACAAAATATATCAATAAGAATTTATTTTTAAGCAGAATACAAAAAGGGGCCCAGCAAAAGAGGACAGAGATTCAAGAGATCTATCCAAGACTGAAAATGATAGTCATTTTTCCCATCACTACTCCTATTAGCACATTTAGTTTCAATCTCCTGGACACTTTGCTCTAGCAGAAGTCAGACCTTGGGAGAAGACCTGATAATCAAAAGATCTTTTGGAGGTTGGAGGAGCGGAAATACAGTAGACAAAGACAAGGTAAAAGAGGGTGGGGGGTAGGGAATCCAGTCCTGCCCCCAGGTTGGTGTCATTGGCAAAGCCTACCCTTCCTTCAAGGTCTTGCTCTGCCCAAAGCTAATTTTTACTCTTTCTTCCCCAGAGTCCCAGATGAAATCATGGTATAGTGGAAAGTAATGGACAGTGAGAGGACATAGATTGCCTTTGTCTGCCATTCCCTACCTGTGGGTTCTCAGGCAAGTCTCTTAATTACTTTGGGCCTCAGTTCCTTATCTGTAAGTTGTGGAACTTGGTCTAGATGAACTCTAAGATCCCTTTTAGCTCCATATCCATGTTACTATCAAAATCCATTTATATCATAGGTCTTATAGAGCAAGGACACTACAAAATGAGCCATGGAAATTTACTCATTCAATGTAATTATGATTACTGATGTAAGTAACTCATTTGGGATGCTGTATAGTGTACATGATGAAAGATGGGAAGGCCTAGAGCTGAATTCCCTTCTGTAAACTTCACTTTCCAAATCTGTCAGAGGAGGGCAGGTTGGACTTCACTATCTCATCTCTAAAGTTTCTTAGAGATCTGATATTCTATGAAACTATCTGTATGAAAAGGAAAAAAAATCAATCTGTAGTAATGTCTACTAAATTTGACCAGATGCTGTTTCCTATCATTCTGATAGGAATCATTTTCAAATCATTACTGAGAAGGAAGTGGAAATAAAAAGAAAAATATTGGAATAACCATGTCTTCATTAGTAATTATTACTAAAACTTTGAATCATTGAATTTTAGGGCTGGAACAAACCTTGATCTAATTTAGTTCATCTCATGTGAAAGAAATTCACAGAGAAGTTTAATTCTATTATAGTTTTAGAAATGGACCTGGAAATTTGTAGATCATCTAATCTGAAACTTTCATTTTACAGATGAGAAAATTGAGACCTAGAAAGGGTTGAACAACTAGTAAGCAACAGAGTCAAGATTAAGACCCAGGGGTTCTGGGACTTTTCCACTGCACTTTTAAAAAAAAAATTAAAACAAAAACAAACTTGACACATTTTGTCTAGAAGGAGGATGCTAAGCAAATCTCCCTACTGAACATATTTCCCAAAAACAATTTGCCAATTGCTGACAGAAAGTAAGGGCAGATAGGTGAGCCGCCTATGAGAACAAAAGTATTTGAGGCAGCCAAATGGTACAGTAGATATAATTATTGGCCTAGATTCTGAAAGACAGATACTTAATTGGCTATGTAATTCTGGGCAAATCACTTAACCCTGTTTGCCCCAGTTTCCTCATCTATAAAATGAGCTGCAGAAGGAAATGGCAGACCACTCCTATATCTTTGCCAAGAAAACCCCAGATGAGATCATGGAGGGTTGGACACTACTGAAAAATGACTGAACAACAGAAAGAAAAATGGAGAACCAAGGCATAGTGGCTAGAGAACTGGCCTTAGATTGAGGGGACTTGGGTTTAAGTTCTGCCTCTGACACATTCTGGTTTAAAGGCAAGTCCCTTACCGTTCTGATAATATAAAGTTATTGAGGTGCTGCTGCACTTCTTTATATCATTGAAATCCCAGATCAGAAAAAAGTACTAGAACAGAGATGTGAAATATGTGGGCAGCTAGCAATTCTTCCCAATAAAGTCTGAACCCATATTAAAATGTGATTGGGGGGGGCAGCTGGGTGATGCAGTGGATAGAGCACCAGCCCTGAAGTCAGGAGGACCTGAGTTCAAATCTGGTCTCAGACACTTAACATTCCCTAGCTGTGTGACCCTGCGCAAGTCACTTAATCCCAATTGCCTCAGTAAAAAGCAAAAAAAAATGTAATTGTGAAATATTTAACAAAATAAAAAAATGAAACATAGATACTACATTTTAAAATTGTTGCTAAGAGGCCTGCATATTGGGACCCTTATGTAAAAATTTGTGGCCCCTATTTCTATTTGATACAGATAGGGTAGAATATCAAGGGAAATAATAAAAAAGAATTAGAATGAGAGGATGATTACACTTCTAAGTCTCAAATTATAAAGCCGTTGTCATCAAAATTATTTGGGATTTTAAAGGGAAAAAAACCCTAAAACTGCATCAGTAGAACAGCATGGATAAACAACAAAAAGATGCAATCACAGTAGTCTAGCATTTGATTGATCCTAGAAAATAATCACTGGGGCAAAGACTCTCTCTCTCTCTTTTTTTTTTTTTTGGCTGAGGCAAGTGGGATTAAGGGACTTGCTCAGGGTCACACAGCTAGGAAGTGTTAAGTGTCTGAGACCAAATTTGAACTCAGGTCCTCTTGACTTGAGGGCTGGTGCTTTATACACTGCACCACCTAGCTGCCTCCAGAAAAACTCTCTTTTTGACAAGAACTTTTAGGAAAAACTATAAAGTAGTTTGGCAGAAATTAGATTTAAATCAGTATCTTATAAATCTCAAGTCCATCTAAAAAAAACCTATAAAGTAATTTGGCAGAAATTAGATTTAAATCAGTATCTTACATCATAAATCTCTAGCCCAAAATGCAAATACAGCTTAAATATAGAGGGTCACACAATAAAAAAAATTAGAAGAGAACCAGGTCAGTAACTCTTTGAAATTATTTTTAGGAAGAAACTTCCTTTTTTTATTTAAAGCTTTTTATTTTCAAAACATTTGCACACTTTTTAAAAATAATAGCTTTTTATTTTCAAAATATATTCAAAGATAGTTTTCAACATTCACCCTTGCAAAACCTTTTGTTCCAAATTTCTTCTCCCTCCCTTCCCCCCACACTCTCACCTAAACAGCAAGTAATCCAATATAGGTTAAACATGCTTAGTTCTTTTAAACATTCCACAATTATTGTGCTGTACAAGAAAAATCAGATCAAAAGGAAAAAAAATGAGAAGGAAAACAAAAAATAAACAAACAACAAAAAAGATGTAAATATTATGTTGTGATGCATACTCAGTCCTCTCTGTGGGTACAGTTGGTTCTCTCCATCTCAAGCGTGTTGGAACTGGCCTGAATCACTTCATTGTTGAAAAGAGCCATGTTCATTAGAATTGATGATCAGATAATCTTGTTTTTGTGTACAATGTTCTCTTGGTTCTACTCAATTCACTTAGCATCAGTTCATGCAAGTCTCTCCAGACTTTCTGAATTGTTTAGGAAGAAAATTCTTAACCAAAAGATAGAGGCAGTCACATTTGATTCCATAAAAATATTAAAAGCATTTATATAAGCAAAATCAACGCAGCTAGGATAAGAAAGGAAAGTTGATCAGGAAAAAAAAAATTTGCAACAAATATACTCTACAAAGCCAGAGTAGGGAAAATCCAGCCTGCAAGCAATTCAAGGCCTGCAAACTCATTTGCTAAGTTAATAATGACCTGAAAGCTAGGTACAACAATATCCCACTGCTTGCGTTCTAGAAGTTGATATTTTTATATGGCCTTCAAATGATGTTATAAATATACAAATGGTCTTTGGCAGAAAAAAGTTTCGTGCTGTAAAGGTTTAGAAGGAATTAAAACAATGTAGAAAACCAACAGCCATTACACAAAGTTCTTAAAAGAATTGCAAACTTATAGCATGTCACTGATAATAAGAAAAATACAAATCAAAACTACTCTGGGGTTTTTACTTTGCACCCAAAAATTGACAGAGATGACAAAAATTGGAAAGAAGTGTTGGAAGGGTTCTTTTAGGTGAAATTCTGAATTAAGCTATTCTGGATGGCATATGTAGAATTATGTTTTAAAAAGTTACTGAAATGTCCATATCCTTTTACTCAGAGACTCCTACTGCTGGGATCCAAAGATGTCTAACCTAGAAAGGTCCCATATGTACCAAAATATTCAAAATGTCACTTTTTTGGTGGTAGCAAAGAAATGGAAGCCCATTTAGGTGCCCAATGATTGGAAAATGACAGAATAAATTATGATACATGGATGTAATAGAGTGTTGGCATACTATAAAAATTATGAATATGAAAAATTTAGAGAATGGAAAGTTTATATAAACAGATACAAAATGAAATAAGCAGAACCATAAAATGATATGTATAATAATTATGAAACAATAAATGAAACTATAACAAAATGATATTAAGTATTATATAATCAACAACCAAGAGGCTTGACTCTGGGAAACATTTGAAAAAATATATGATTCCCCTCTTCATTGTAGAGGTTGAAGACTATGGGTGTGAAATACTGAGTTTGCTTTTATACATCATTAATTTATTCATCAGTTTTTCTAAACTACTTTCAATTCTGCCACCTTTTAATTTTTTTTTACAGTGAGTGGATTTTGGGGTAAGGAAGGAGGGAAGGATCTATTTTGAAGTGAATAATATAAAAACAAAAAGTCATACATCCTACAAATTAAATTTTTAAAAAATTAATCATGGGTCTGAGACTTTCACTCTACCCTCTGCTATTACCAAAAGTAAAAACAAGAAAACAAATTACATATTAAAAAGGATGGTTTAAAATTTTTTTTTCTCAATAGTATTTTAACTTTCACTATATAATACTGATACTAAATTTTATATTTGATCAGTTTTGCCCTCAAGAAGTCTATCTTCTTCCCACTTCAAAAGGATTACTGTAAATAAATCAAAAAGGTAAAAAGTAAATGTACATTATTTCTCTGAAATTGGGTTCCAATTTCCTATTCTCTACAACTAGAATCTGATGATAATAATGTTGCCTTTTTTCTACAGCACTTTTCTCACAACATTTCTGAAAAATATGGATTATGAGAACTTAATTGTTAGCTTCATTTCACAGATAGAAGAACTGAAATTTAGAGAAATAAAGTGACTTTCCAGTGATGGCATGGTTATGGTAGGTACTGGTTGGGTCATAAACCCAGATCTCTTGACTTCAGCAGCAGAAGTCTTTTCTTTACCCCATGCTTCCTCTTTGTTAGGCAGAATCAAGCGCTCTCCCCTCCATATCCATCTCCCACCCCCCCCTCAGAATTTTATGAGGCTGTTGTCTTCTGTGCTGTTTTTACAGCTGGTTTGTTTACTTCTGTAACCCAAGACTCAAGGCCCATTTGTATAATAAGATTCTCCTCAGCAGTGGAGATTTATTATCATGGAGGTTTAGGCCTGTGGGAGGGACACAGGTGGTGAGACTTCAAGGGAGACAGATCCTGTTTTTAGGTTTCCAGTTTTAAGAAAGAAAATACTCAGTTTTGGATTATCATTAGGTTCCTAAAGGGAGAGAAGGACTCTGGAAGAAGCTGACATTTAGAGAGGATCTTGTACCTCAATCATGTCTGTATCCCTAGCTTACTATATTAGAGATGACAAGAAATTTACCATTGGGTTAGATCTGAATCTGTCTCCATCTTTCTCTGTCTCCATTGGTCTCTCTTCCTTTTCCCTTCTCTCTCATACTTACTCTCAATTAGAAAGCTCACTCACTCTGTGTATTGTTTGATATATCTTCATCTGTATAACTTCTGATTCCTTTTTGCTTAGATAAATGAATTTATTTGCCACATTCTTTGTAGAGCTGGCCTTGGAGGGGTGTGTGTGTATATGTATGTGTGTGTGTATAGAGACAGAGATGATTTTATATATATATATATATATATATATATATATATATATATATATATATACAGAGAGACAAAGAGACAGACAGAGAGAGACAAGAGAAGAGAGAATGAGAATGCTTGTATACTCCTTCCATCTGAAAAGATCATTATGAGAAGCTCGGCTTAAACCTAGAAGTCATCTCCTCTAACAAAACTTGGGACAGTCAGATTGGCTAAAATGAAAGGAAAAGATAATGACGAATGTTGGTGGGGATGTGGGAAAAGTGGGACACTGATACATTGTTAGTGGAACTGTGAGTGGATCCAACCATTCTGGAGAGCAATTTGGAGCTACGCTCAAAAAGTTATCACACTTTGACCCAGCAGTGTTTCTACTGGGCGTATATCCCAAAGAGATCTTAAAGGAAGGAAAGGGCCCCACATGTGCAAGAATGTTTGTGGCAGCCCTTTTTGTAGTGGCCAGAAATTGGAAGCTGAATGGATGCCCATCAATTGGAGAGTGGCTGAATAAATTATGGTATATGAATGTTATGGAATATTATTGTTCTGTAAGAAACAACCAGCAGGACGATTTCAGAGAGGCCTGGAGAGACTTGCATGAACTGATGCTGAGTGAAAAGAGCAGAACCAGGAGAACATTATACACGGCAACAACAATACTATATGACGATCAATTCTGATGGACATGGCTCTCTGCAACAATGAGATGTTTCAAACCAGTTCCAGTTGTTCAGTGAAGAAAACCATATACACCCAGAGAGAGGGAAGTGAAATGTGGACCACAACATAACATTTTCATGCTCTCTATTGATGTTTGCTTGCATTGGGTTTCCTTTCTCAGATTTTTTTTTCTTGTAGATAAGATTTTTCTTGCACAACAATGATAAGTGTGGAAATATGTATACATATATTCGATTTATCAAGTATTTTAACATAATTAACATGTAGTGGATTTCCTGTCATCTAGGGGAGGGTTGGGAACTAGGGGGGAAAATTTGTAATAGAAAGCCTTGTAAGGGTCAATATTGAAGAATTACCCATACATATGTTTTAAAAGAAAAAGCTTTAATAAAGAAAGAAAAAAAAACTTGGGACAGTACATAAATAATTGTAGCCTGGGAAATTTTCTCTGAGGAGAATAGTGGCCAGCCTTTGGCTCTGACCACCTGCTTCCCTTCATGATAGAAGTTTGAATGGATTAAACTATTCATCTCTCCCTGCAAGACACATGTAGACAAATCCATGTGGACACATAAATACACTTCTCCCTTATATTACCCCTAAGAAACAAGTTGCTGTATTTGTGCCAGCCTTTTTTTTAGGATGAAAACTTTTCTGTGGATTCCCTTTAAGTGTGCTACTCTTTACATTTCCGACTCCGAAGCTCCCTGAAGAAATAGAGGGATTGGAGAGGAACACAAAGGTGTTGGCTGCCAGGCCCAGAGGAAGTTCAGATTCGGGGAGTGAATAGAAACCCAAAAGAATCCAGGAGCAGATAATGGCAGACTGATGTGTTTTTTAATGGCTATGGCCCTAATGCCCAAGGACAGCACCAAACATTTTAAGTCAAAGAGAGGGAAGGCCAGTTTATATTCCCTCTAAGAATTAAGGGTTTCTTGTCACTATGGAAACATAAATCTAGGCATTAAAGAG
Organism: Myrmecobius fasciatus; assembly: GCA_023553655.1. Lineage (NCBI taxonomy): Eukaryota > Metazoa > Chordata > Mammalia > Dasyuromorphia > Myrmecobiidae > Myrmecobius > Myrmecobius fasciatus. The sequence goes on along the minus strand of JAJPUD010001626.1, from coordinate 338,951 downwards.
CCAGGAAAAAACTCACTAGTGTTACCCTGGCAACAAGAAAAACCCAGCAGTATTATGTGACACTGAGATAGTGCATCTTTAGTCTCTCTAATTAAGTTATTGGGAAAAGTTGAAGGGGCTTGAGCGACTCATCTGAAGCTGAAGAATCATGAAAACTTTGCCTTGAGAAAGGAAACTGCCACACTTTATTTACACCTGCCAGATGAGTTGTTTAATATGGTAAAGTGATTACTGAAAATTCCCTGATACCATTGCTCTGAGAATGACCTCAAATCAAATAATATCTGGACCTTTTACTGCTAATGACTGAAGAATAGAAGAAAGGAATCTGGAGATTTGCAATCACTCTGAAAAAGATCCTTGTATTGGGATGGATAGCTAAAACACTTTTCCATGTTACTATCCTTCAGCATAAATGAAAAATAAGAAAAAGTATTAAGATGCACTGTTTCAAACAAATTTAATATATTCTAAACTCATCCTGTGTTATCTATGTTTGGAAAAAAAGGATTATTTTGCCTGCCGATAGAATATCAGCAGTAATATTTGGGGGTGACACGTTAGTTTAATTGTTACATTCTACTAAGAAGATTATTATTATTTTTGGTTTTGGTTTGGTATCCTCAGAGGCTATTATAGCTAAATTGATGTCAGGCTTTCTCATTTGATATCCCTATGAAATATATATTTATAGAGACTTGAAACAACTTCAAGAGGTTGGTAAGGGATTTTCTGTTCTGTTTGGCAGCACAGTGAGCTTATATATTCTTGATCTTAATTTCTAAACTCTGTGGTAAACTATTTATGGGAAAAATTGCAAAAGCACAAAAAGGAATAAGTATTCTTTTTGAAGGGTGGCGTCTTAGAAATCATTTAGTCTAAACCCATCCACTTATTTATTTATTTATCTATCTATCTATCTATTTATTTATTTATTCATTCATTCATTCATTCATTCATTCATTTGTTTGTTTGTTTGTTTATTTATTTATTTATTTATTTTGCTGAGGCAATTGGGGCTAAGTGACTTGCCCAGGGCCACACAGCTAGGGCATGTTAAGTGTCTGAGGCCAGGTTTGAACTCAAGTCCTCCTGACTTCAGGGCTGGTGCTCTATCTAGCTGCCCCCCACTTATTTATTTTTGAGGCTTTGACATACTCTTTTTCTGATTTGGGCTAGTTTGCCCCTCCTTAAGTAGTCTGGTGGTTCTTGCTGCTGGGGATTCATCATATTGATGTCTAATTTAGTGCATATGTCCAATCTACTTTGGTCCCTTTGTAGTTCAGAACTCCTATAATTCAATGGTCCACTAGCCTTAGCCTTCCCAGTAGTAGGGATTCTATGCATGGGCCATCATGCCTGGCCCAATACAGTGCTTTCATTTCAAAGGTGAGGAAATTGAGGCCTGGAAAAATGATGAGAAGTGTCCAAATATATATAGCTAGTAAGTGGCAGAGCCAAGATTTGAACCCAGGTATTTTGACTGTGGCCCAAAGCTCTAGTGAATAGAGCTATTCACTATTTTTTCCTGCGACTATTGCTTTTCCTTCTTTGGTGTTTTTGACCACTCTTTAGTCCTGTCTAAAGAAAGCACAAGATAGGGGTTGACAAAAATAAAATAAAACAATCATTGTAAAGAATAAAATGTAGTAAAAGGCATGCCTTTTTAAGGAAATATGAATTACTAAAACAAAAATAGAAAAGTTAATGGATGATTATTCACATTTATAAAATAATTATTCACTTAACAAAAGGAAGTATGAAACATTTAGTATGATTCTTTAGTCCATTTAAGCTACAATTCAGTTTTTAAATGTATTCCTATTAGAAAAAGTGACCAGTCCAGTAAAACTTGCATCATGTATATCAAAGTGTAATATCTTTTGCAAAGGAACTATAAAAGAACATATATCCACTTTTAACTCTTAAATATGTGGATTATTGTTGTTTTGTTGTTTAATCATTTTTCAGTTACATCTGACTCTTTGTGACCCTGTTTGGCATTTCTTGGCAAGGATTGCTATTTTCTTGTTCAGTTTGTTTTACAGGTGAGGAAACTGAGGCAAACAGGGTTAAGTGACTTGCCCAGGGTCACAGAGCTAGTAAGTGTCTGAGGCTGGATTTGAATTAAAGAGAATGGGTCTTCCTGATTCCAGGCCTAGTGCTCCATTCACTTCGCCCCTAGCATGAAGAAGCCCTGCAGCTGCCCAAGTGTGTTTACATTTGCTCACCAGCCAAAGATCACACTTGTTCAAAAGTAAATTACATTTAATAAAAGTACTACAGATAAAGCGACTAGAAACGATTCCCTCTCTTCTCCCCACCAAATGCAATTTCTTTGAGGTTACTGCACCATCTATCAATCAGCTAGCATGTTAGTTACCTACTATATGTTAGATACTATGGTAGGTACTTGAGATACAAAGATAAAAGCAAAATATTCCTTCACTCAAGGAGTTCTATTCTATTGGGGTAAATAAATTATATGTGCATTAAGCTTTCTATTATTACATGCATGTACATGGGAACACATACATATATACAGGGGTATATATACATACATAAAATCATTCGAAACAGATGGAAAGGAAATATGAAGTGCCTGCTGTGTGCCAGACACTTTTTATCTCATTTGATCTTCACGAAAACCCTGGTACTCTTACTGTTCTCATTTGACATTTGGGAAAACGGAGATAACAGAGGTGAAGACCCTTGCCTCGAGCCGCAGAGCTAGGAAGGCTTTGAGGACCGCTGTCCATTTCCACCACACAACCTGTGGCTGGGACCCTGACTGCTTCCTCTGGGCCTGGCTCCTGCTGGGGATTCACATACTGATAGTCCCTCCACCTCCACCTCGTGGTTCTCCAGCTTGCTCGTTCCTGTCTTGGCTCCCCACACAGATGATGGGATGCTTGATCCTGCCATCAGTCACCAGTGCGATTCTTCTGTGCACGTGCACCTTGCTTGTTTATAATCCAGCCTTTCCCTCTGCATTGCAGCCCCATGTGCCCTTCTCTGTCCTCATTGGGACTTCCAGTTTTTTCCCCAGGTCATCATCCCTGTCTTGGCTACACTCTTTTCCCTAGTCCATCTTGACCCTGTGGTGAACCTTTTTCTCCTGAGTTTCTTGCCCTCTTCTATTGCCAGACTTGCTACACCAACTCCTCCTAGGATTACCCCCATATCTATGGCTTTTGTTCCTACTCACCTGCTGCTCATGGAAGCGGAGTAAATCCTGACACTGTGCTGGTTGGAACTACTACTACCTATCTGTTATATAATCTCAACTGGGCCCTCATTATGGCAAGACAATCCTATTTTTGCACTTTGCTAATTGTCTCATTCACCACAATGACTTTTCCAAAACTTCATCCTTAATTGACCCTCCGTAGTTTCCCCTTATCACCTCCTGAGCTGAGAAATTTTGCCTCGTGTTTTCCTCAAAAAAATTGGGGTTATCTTCTGAGAAATCTCTTCTCTCCTTCTCATGTCACATTAGTCAGTTGCCTTCTGCCACTATTTCCTTCTTTTCCCTGTTCTTACCTGAAGAAGTGTCCCATTTTCTGGCCAAGGCAAATCTATCCATAACTGACCCCGTTTTCTCATGGCTTCTCCAGTAGATTGCTTCTTCTATTACTTCTTATTCATCTTCAGCTTTCCCGTTACCTTGTTACCTCTAAACATGCTCATGGCTCATACATCTTTTAAAAAAAATCCTTCACTTGATCTCTCCTCTCTCACAATACTCATCTCTCTTCTCCATTTTGTGGCTAAGCTTGATTATATCGTCAAAAATCAGTCCTCAACTTTTCATACTTTTCTTAAATCTCTGTAGTCTGACTTCTAATTCATTCAACAGAAACCATTCCTCACTGAGGTTACCAGTGATCTCTTAATTATTTCATTCAGAGGCCTTTTTTTCAGGCCTTATCTTCCTTGTCTTTGTGAGCCTCAGGGCTCTGCAGCCTTTGACATTGTGAATCACCCCTTTCTCCTTGCTGTTCTCTTGTTTCTAGGTTTCTGTCTCACTGCTCTCCCTGGCTTTCCTCTATTTGTCAGAGGGATTCCTCTTTGTCTCCACTGGGTTTTTGTAGGTGTGTCACAGGGCTTTGTCTTTATTAACTCTTTTCTCTTCTCCCTCTATAGTTTTTCACTTGGTGATCTCATTGGATCCCATGGGGTCACTGATAATTGATTATGTTAATAATTCTCAGATCCAGTTGGCCAGTCCTGACCTCTCTCCTAAGCTTTAGGCTCCCATTTTCAACTGCCTATTAGCATTCTCAAACTGAATGATCAATTGTTCAGTTATTTTCAGTTGTGTCTGATGATTCATGATTGCATTTGGGATTTTCTATGCAAAGATATTGGGATGGTTTGCCATCTCCTTCTCCAGCTCATTTTACAGATGAGGAAACTGAGGGAAACCAGGGTAAATGACTTGCCCAGGGTTGCACAGCTAGTAAGTGTCTGAGGCCACATTTGAATTCAGGAAGATGAGTCTATACCTTATCTACTGGGCCACCTAAGATGGCAGCAGACATCTTAGCCTCCACATGTCCAAAACAGAACTTATTCTTTCCCCCTAAAATCTTCCACCTCCTAATTTCATATTACTGTAGAAGGTAATGTTCTCCCCAGACCCTTAGGCTCACAACCTAGGTATCATCCTCTCTCTGTTTCTGTTTCTCTAATTTCTCATGCTCCTATATTTGAGCCACCGGTTTCTTAGGTGAGGGCACTCTTTGATGACACATCATCATTTCAATTCAAGATGAGGATGCAATTTTCCAGAATTCTTATCTTTTCTCCTGCTTTCTCCTGTCTCCAACTTCTCTGCCTTTTCCAGTTCCTCCCATCTACACGATCCACTCATAATTATGTATGTGTTCATACATACGGAAATTATGGTAGACATACTTTTTTTTTTCAAGACACTCAAATGAAGAATGAAAGAGAAGCAGCAAATATCCCAGCAATGTCTACAAAATACTCCTAATTGCGTCTTTTCTCATTAAATTTTGGATGAGAAAGGAATCCCATTGGGTTTGCTGGGTAACCATTTTCAAGAGCTGATTCTCATATATATATATATGCATATATATATATGTATGGAGAGAGAGAGAGAGAGAGAGAAGAGAGAGAGAGAGAGCAAGAGAGAGAGAGTGAGAGAGCGAGGAGGCCTACAGATTCCATATCCCTTAGGATAGCAGGCTTATTTTGTAAATTGACTTAAAAAAAGAGAAATTGTTATTAATAACACAGACTTAGAATATTCACCTCCTCTCTTTATTTTCATGATGCCTTAGTGATAATAGCATCTCTTTACCATCTTTAACAACTAATTTTTAAAATGGGGAATAGGGAACTGATTTCTGTGGTGACATAGGGCTTCTGAAAGCATGGGAGCAAAGCGGGAATTTTAAAATATTTGAATTACCAGGGGAAGGTGAGAGCTAGCAACAGTTTTTAGCGATGTCAGCTTTTGAAATGAATATCACAGCTAATTTTTAGACTCAATACTCAAGCTGCTGCTTTTGGAAGTTAAAAAATGAGTAGAAAATAACTCCCCTCCCCTTCTCTCACTCCCAGCCCCTAGAAGATTCATAGAATATGCTCAAAGAGAATATGGGTGAGTAGGATAAGACTTTTGATTGTGAGACATCCCAAAACTGGTACATACTCTCTGTGCTTCTCAGATGGGATCTGAGAATAATTTATTTGAGGCTGGTGCTAGCTTCCTTTTAGGCTGATAGAATAGACGATACAATAGATAAGGTTATTATAGACTTCAGAGTTGAAAGGGTCTTCATAGATCCTTTAATCCTATCCCCTGGCTTCCTGTCTTGCTAGCATTATGTTTCTCCACATACATACTCAATGCTTAGTCAAATTGGCTTTTGCCAATCTGGACCCACCGTGAACTTTCCCCATTTTCTTGCGTTTAGAATGCCTTCCTTCACCACCCCCCCCCCATTCTACTGTTGCTTTTAAAATTTCTATCCATTCTTTAAAATTCAAGTCAAATGCCACCTACTTCAAAAAGGATAGGGCTAATTTCATTGGTATAAAAATCCATTGATAAATATTTTCTACTAATATAGGAGAACCCCTTTCTTTACAATTAATAGTCTTAGAAATCAAATGCCTTGTCTAGAGTAACACAACTAGTATAAGTTAGAAGTAGGATTTAAAGCTAGGTTTTCAGTGCCATTTTTCTACACATAATATATTCTTTATCTTCTCGTAACTCTTTCATTTATACTTCTTAATCCAATAAGGGGAGCACTAAATTCTTACCAAGGTTAGGCCTTTCTTCTTATAGACACATTCTAATTATGTCTTCATGGGCAAGTCACTTAACTTCTGAGGGCCCTGAGAAATGGTCAATCTCTTTCTCCCTTCCCTCTGTTCCCCTCCCTTTCCTTCCCACTCTACTCTCTCTCTCTCTCTCTGTCTCTCCCTGTTCCTGTCTCTCTCTCTGTTTCTCTCTGTCTCTTTCTCTGTCTCTCTTCTCTCTCTGACTCTCTCTCTTTTCTCTCTGTTTCT